>CM046668.1:46863737-46879065 GCA_025594165.1 Tamias sibiricus
TCCTCAGAGGGTGATATGACAAGGAGTTGTTCACAGGTTAGGGTGATTTTAATCCTCAATTATAACTCATTTTGAGTGTAATCAAATTAGTGACTGCCTCATAGTCTGGTATAAATTAAATTATGCTAGGTAGGGCAAGGTGGTGCACACGCCTGTAATCCCAACGACTTGGGAGGCTGAGGCAGGAGGATCACAAGTTCAAAGCCAGCCTCAGAAAAAGTGAGGCATTAAGCAACTCAGTGAGACCCTGTCTCTAAATAAAATACAAATAAAAATAAAATAAAATTAATATGCTATTGAAAATTTATCAGTTGACATTTTCAAGCAGTTCTTTATTCTGTAAAAGTAAAGTCAAAACTTCTGATTTTAGTGAATCAAAATGTTTTGAATGAAATTGTAAAAAAGAAATATAAAATATTGTTCATCTATGATAAGGTATTTGGTGCCATAAAATTATGTACTTTATGTTGTTTATAATACTTAATTCACGCTATGACATGAAATAGATTATCAATAAATAATTGTTAAATGAACTAAGGGATTTTTTTAAGTATTTTTGGAATGGATGAAGCCATTCAGCAATATAGAAATGGCTGGTTGGGAACAGGGACAAGTAGGATTATGAACTTCTCTGTGTAGTCATGGTTGTTATATTAGTGTAATAGAGTTTTCTTCTTGCTGGCCCTCAAACTACTAGGTTCAACTGATTCTCTTGCCTGAACCTCCCAAATAGCTGGGATGAACAAGAATACAACACTGTGCCTGACTTCCTCATTTTTCATCATATTATCATAGCATTTGTTAGAGAGAGATGATCATAGCTCTGACTGTTTACTCCATATTCATGCAAACCTTTTCACGAATTTTGTGCATTGTTAGGTAATAATAAAGATGTAGTAAGATGTACTAATCTCTTTCTGCATAACAAATTACTCCAAAACTTAATTACTTAAAGTAATGAACACTTATTACCTCAAAATTTCTGCATACCAGGAATTTAGAAACAGCTTAGCTGGATGTTCTGATTCAGAGTCTTTTTAAGTCACAATCAAAATATTTGCCAATATTCAGTCATGCAGTCAACTGAAGGCTTCACTGAGGTTAAAATAAATATCCTCTTCCATGATCACTCACTCACATGCTTACAAATTGGGGTAGCTGTAGGCAGGAGGCCTCAGGTTCTCCCCAATGAGTTTCTCAATGGACTTCTCAAATGTCTTCCTGACATGATGACTATCTTCCCCCAGAGTAAGTGTTCAACAGAAACCAACATGATAACCACAATATTTTTTTATGACTAGCCTCGGAAGTCACACCCCATCATTTCTGCAATTTCCTATAGGTCAGCTCCATTCAATGTGGGAAGGAACTATACAAAGGCTTGAATACTCAAAGGCAAGAATCACTGGAGGCCATCCCAGAGGCTTGCTGCCATATGAGGCAGCACCAAATCCTTCACATTCTTCATTATTCAATCAAATTTTCCCTAAGATCTCCACTCATATCATATCTACCCTCTTGAGGTACTGAACTGTAAAGGACTATTAGCAAGTCCTCTCATCTGGGCCCTGAATTATACAACATTTTGTATTCTTTTTTTTTCTTCAATATGTTTTTTAGTTGTAGATGGACACAATACCTCTATTTTATTTTTATGTGGTGCTAAAGATCAAACTCAGTGCCTTCCACATGCGAGGCAAGCACTCCACCACTTAGCTACAACTCCAGCCCCAGCATTTGGTATTCTCTAACTCTGAGAGTGGTAACCATTTTTAAGTTCTTTTGTAGACTCCACTACAACCAATGCAGAACTGAAAGTATCGATGGAAACCCAATTTTCTTGTTAAATAACAAAATACAGATTTTTGTTTCTACAGATATTATGTGAGAGTTTCAGAATTCTAAACTTTCCCAGAAATTTTCCTTTTTATCTTTCAAGGATAAAGTTTCCACAATTATCAAAATTATTTCATTTATTTGTAACTTTAAAATTCCATCAGTAACTGCATTCTAAGGCTCTTTAAACTTACTGAAGTCTAACATTTAATTTAATGATGAACAAAACCAAGTTAATTCCCATTCACAGATGACTAGTGAACAGTTGGCAGCAATTTCAACATCTGCTTTTAATTCATTTAAAAGTATTGAGAAAACAGTGATAAAAAGAACTGGAAACCATAATATTTTTCCATTATCCTCCTAGTAGTTGTCTTTGCTAATTAAGGTTGAGTCTTAATAGGTTATGTAGATGAACCCAAAGTAAACATTTGGATAGCAATTGACCCATTGTTGAGTTTGGAATGTTTGTGCTTTAATGTGGGAGCCTATTTCACCCTTTCCTGATTCCACATTTGTTCCCAAATGTTCCAGACAAAAGGCTCTTACTGAAGTTGAGTCGTTCCTGGTTGGAAACGAGGGTAATAAACAGTATGTTAGATGAAACTAGACAGAGTTTTTATTCTTATTTATTTGTTTTTCTTTTGATACAGGGTCTTGCTATGCAGCCCAGGCTGGCTTCAGACTCCTGGGATCAAGCAATCCTCTCCCCTCAGCTTTCCAAGTAGCTGAAACTATAGACATGTGCCACCATGCCTACCTTCAGACATAGTTTTTAAAACTTCTTGCTTTTTGTGAATCAATACCCTAAGAAGACACACACACTCTGTAAACAATATCCTTTAGACAATGACATGCTGTTCTTTCGGTATAATCTGTCTCCATTTGTCTTAGGCACTTGTACTTAACTTCTCTTTTCAAGTATTCACGTCTTGCCAAATAAAATAGTTAGGAAGGAACCATTGGGCTAACATCCCTCCCCCCAAGTTTTCCACATCCTGAGATAAGCAATTATTTCATGACATGTTTTTAACAACGTGTTTTATGGGCAAAAGCCAATGGCATTGTATCTATCCCACCAGAAATTCCTATATAGGGCCCTGGGAGAGACTCAGAACATGCACACAGAGACGCACATCAGCCGCTGCTAATCCACTCAGCACATTTGGCGGAGAGGAGGAAGGCAGGAGGATCTCAGCCGAGTCACAGCTCCAACCTACCTCCTTCAGCCCAATTCAGGCTCCAGAGGCACTGCTTTAGCTGATAGCTCAGTCCTAGCTGGTGCGACCAAGCACCCTGTCTCTAGAGCTAAAATACAAGCTTGCACAACTCCCCTCTCCCAGTACTGGGGCATGTGACCCCACAAAGGCTGTTGAATAAATCTCTTGTGCCTGTCCCCGGTGATGTTTTCCCTTCAGGAACCATAAACAAAAAAAAATAAAATGTTTTTAAAAGTTATTTAACAAAGTTTTTTAAAAGGTATTATAATTTCTATAAATATGTTATTTACAGACTTATTTCTACTAAATTTCTACTGATTTCATACTAAACTATACAGTTTATCATTGTCATTTCAATATTCCAAATTCACATGGAAAGAATACAAATTTTTTTTAGAAGAATTCTTAAGATATCATGAATATGAAAGTGACTAGAGATGCAAAAGTATCCAAAAGTTTAGATAAAGAATTTCTTCTCTATAATTTTGTTCTCACTTTTTTCTGGTCAATGACAACTAGTCCTGTTGTTAATTCCTACCTATAAACTGAAAACCCCTCTGTCTTTATTTCCAAACCTGGCCTTTCTTTTGCACTCTGCATCTGTAAATCCAGTCATCTACCTGGTGTTGACACTAGGATGACCCACAAACACAAAGAACTCCACATTTCCAAAACCAAACTCAATGTGTTGACCTACCCCCAGGCACTACCCACCATTTCTGTAGAGTTGAAACCTTACATTATAATTTCCAGTCAGTTAAAGCCAGAAACTTAGGCATTATTCTAACTTCTTTCCCTCTTCTTCCTATGCATTTTGCCTCCCTAAATATTTGTCAAGTTTCCTCTTTACCCTTGAAGCTTTTCTCTAGGTTTTGCTCCTCATTATGTTTTGCATAAAGGGATTCCTTATTACCCTCTACCTCCTTCCACTCTTCTCCTGAACATAGCCTGTACTCTGAGAATTCAAATATGTAGCCCTCAGGCTCAATTTACTTAGCAGAGTTGTTTGTTTGTTTACAGTGCTAGGGATCAAATGATGCAGGGCCTTGTGCATGCTAGGCAAGCACTCTATTACCAGAGAGCTACATCCCAAACCCTTGTTTTTAATCACTTGAATGTCTTTATTCTCTTTTCATTTTTCTGTCTTGCAGTATTTCCCATCACTTTAGACTAGACCTCAGTTTACTCATTTGTTACTTGCTTGATCCTCAGAGGTATTTGAATTTGTGCCTTTTGCTGTACTCCTCCTTCCTTCCCTTCCTTCCTTCCTTCTCCTCCTCCTCCCCTTCTTCCTCCTCCTTTTATTTTATGATAATGGGGATTGAACCCTTGAACCCAGGGGCTCTTTACCACTGAGCAACATTCTCAGTGCCCAGATCTTCCCCCCCCAACCTTTTTTGAGACAGGGTCTTGCTGAATTGCCCAGGCTGGGCTCTATCCTCCTGCCTCAGCCTTCTGAGTAGCTGAGATTAAAGGTATGAGCCACCACTCCAGGCTTACATTTTTCTAAAATAAAATCTACCTAAAACCCTTCAATGATTTGCCATGCCTATGAAAGACTGTCCATATTCCTTATCACTGATACAATACACTTATAACCTGGCTCATCAAGTATGGTCCCATCTTTTCTTATAACCTTCGCCTATTCTATATTTAAGGCCTCAAATAAATCCTGCTGAACCATGACTTTATGTCTTTGCTGAAGCTTATGTCCTTTTCTTTGTCACATTCTACTAACTTCCCTCTACCAGTTGCTCTTAGACATATGTATTAAAGAGTATGTTCCATGTAACCCTTTCTCCCAAGCAGACTTACTCATCTTTTCCTTTTGATATCTACCACTATCCTTTAAATATATCTCAATTATTGCATCTATCAACTTTATTCTCACTATGTGTCTATATATTTGTTTTTTCCACTAGGCTAGAGAACTTTGAGATCAGGTTAATATATCTTTACATTCCAATGTCTGCATAGTACCTGATACAAAACAGTAATTCACTGTGTGAATGAATGATGGAATATAACATTATACTAAAAACACTTATAGAGCATGTACTATGTGAAGGAGCCCCAATTAGGGAGATGGCTATTGCGGTCAGCTGGAAGCCATAAGTTCCACCTGATAATAAGTATGTATGTGACGCACCTGTAAAAATGCACGTGAGGCACCGCAAAGCTAAAGGTATATAACCGGGTGAAAGCGGTCGGAGTCAGGAGAAGAATGAATTCATTCAGTCAGTCGTGCAGTCGCTCAGTCAGTCAGAAGAAGAGTTCGGGTCGGAGAAGAAGAAAAGAATCAGAACGGCCAGAACGTAGGCAGAGCGGTTACAGAAGAGAAACCAGATAGAAGAAGTAATTGCTGGTCAGAGTCAGGCCGAGGCTCCCGAGGAAGAAAGAAGAAAGAAGAAAGAAGCTCTAAAAAAATACTCTTTCTCTAAGCTAAGCTCTCTCTATCTTTCTTTCTCTCTCTCTAAGCTAAGAAGAAAAGAAGAAAGAAGAAAGAAGAAAGCTCTCTCTAATCTTTCTCTCTAATCTTTCTAAGAAAGAAGAAAGAAGAAAGCTCTCTCTATCTTTCTCTCTAATCTTTCTCTCTAAGCTCTAAGAAGAAGAAAAATCTTTCTTTCTCTCTCTAAGCTCTCTCTAAGAAAGTAGAAGTAAAAGTAGTAATAGCTTTACTCTGCCTCCGAGTTTTTTTCTCCCGCGGCGCTGTGGCTGGCCACGACAGGCAGCTTACAACTATGTACCAGACATTATTCTAAGCACCTCTATGAACTCATTTAATCCTCCTAATCCCTATAATTTAGTAATGAGTGAATATGAAATCTGACTTCAAGTAAATCAAATAGGCACAGTAGTTTTCTATTTTCATGATTATGATGAATCTCTTTTGAAATAGAAATGATTGCCATATTAAGATTATATAAGAAAACTAAGTTAATGAAGACATATGAATCTTTTTTCTGAGGGAGTTCCGGGAGATTGAACTCGACTCAACCACTGAGCCATATCCCCAGCCCTACTTTTTTGTATTTTCTTTAGAGACAGGGTCTCACTGAGTTGTTTAGCACCTCATTTTTGCTGAGGCTGGCTTTGAACTTGTGATCCTCCTGCCTCAGTCTCCCAAGCTGCTGGGATTACAGGTATGTGAGTCACCACGCCCAAATGAAGACATATGAATCTTGAGGAAGAGGGAAGACATTACTTTAGAGTCCTTATTTAATTATCATAAGTAGGTGCAATTACTCAAGAATCCCAATTGGATGTTACTGCTTCTGTTTAATGTAGTCTTTATTGGCAAAGGTAGAATCTTGATTCATCATTTTTAGCCTCAAGCAAAATAATTTGTTCCTGCTATGAAAATGTGTCCTAAAATTATTAGCTAGGCACAATGGTACATGCCTGTAACCCCAACTACTTGAGGCAGGAGAATCTCATGTTCAAGGCCAGCCTTAGCAACTCAGTGAAACCCTGTCTCAAAGTAAAATAAAAATAAGCTGGGATGTATCTTAGAGGTAGAACATTCTTAGATTCAATTCCCAGTATAGCAGTGTGTGTGTGTGTGTGTGTGTGTGTGTGTGTGTACGTGCGTGTTTGTACAAAGTATTTGGTGATAATCTATTAGCAGTGAGAAAGCCTATATTCATATATAATGACAATGTGATAATGCTTAAATTTTGCCTAATCATAGTCTTTTCAATGTCCTAATGAGGCCCTACATAATCTGCAATCCTAATATTTCTTCTATTTGGAACACTTTTCCAATATACCTTTATGTCTGACTGGGATAGATAGTGTTCAGGTAGGCAAAAATATGGAAAAGAACTTTAGAAAGAGATTGACATGATTGATGCAGAAAAGTTCTGGGTATGTTTGTGATTGACAGAGGACACCAGTCTACCAAAGTAGAGAAGAAGAGACAACTCAGCCAAGGTTTGGTAGGGAAATGGACAGCCACTGAAGGGCAGAGCCATATGATCCCAGGAGAGTTTTACAAAGATGAATTAGGTGATGAGTTCATGTAGATTGAAAGTGGAAGAGATTAGAGACAGAAAGGTCAGGCAGAAGGCAAGAGAATCCAAAACTAGGATAATGGTCACAGAGTTGAAAGAAAAGAAAAGAAAGTAAGAAAGATTGTAAAAAAAAATAGATATGAGAGATACAGTTCCTGATTAGATATGAGAGACAAGTAGGGATGGAAGTGTCATCCAGATACCAGACCTCAGGAAGAAGATCTGTTGGAAGCAGGGGTGTGCTGGAAATGGAGTGCATTATGCAGTTGGAAGGCTCAGACAGTGGATTAGCTCTAAGGGTATAAATCCTGAAAAATTCCAATTCTAGTTATTTCTGTAAGATGAGAGGTAGATCATTAGGAGACAGAAAATGGCAATAGGCACTCTCATATATTGTTTCCAGGAGGTGAAATGTTACAACATTTTTGAGTGAGGAATTTAGAAATATTTTCAAAATTTAAAATATGCATATGCTTGAAACATTCTTTTCTAAGAATTTGGTGGGGGCTACTGGGGATTAAACTCAGAGGCACTCAACCACTGAGCCACATCTCCAGCCCTATTTTGTATTGTATTTAGAGACTGGGTCTCACTAAGTTGCTTAGTGCCTGGACTTTGCTGAGGCTGACTTTGAACTTGCAATCCTCCTGCCTCAACTTCCTGAGTTGCTGGGATTACAGGCGTGCACCACCATACCTGGCTCCTAAGAATTTTTCTTATAGAAATAGTCTCACAATGGAGAAGGAGTAGATAAAAGAAAACATTGAAAAACAAAACAAAACAAAAAAGAATATATTGATGTATTGCTTAGCTTGCAATGGCAAAAAAAAAAAAAAAAAAAAAAAAAAAAGTTTCCTAAATGACCATCAATGAATGGCTCATCTATACAATCAAATACCATGTGGATGCTAAAACAAAATGAGGTAAAGCTGTATATGTTAACAGAAAAAACTGTTTATATATATTAAATTTTAAATGCAAGTTGCATAATGGTATGTATAATATAGTTTCATTTTTCCTTAAAAATTTGGACATAAATATAGAAAGGTCCAAAAGAATGTATGTAGTAGTTTTTGATGAGTAGTATTTGGGAGGACATTCATTTTATACATCTATAAGTTGTTTAAAATGTTTTCTTAATGAATATGTGTTAGGTTTATAATGAGAATAAAACACTGGAAAACTCTCTTCAGAAAAAGGAGAATGTTAGAAAAACCACTTGCAAATTTTAAGGATGTCATCACTGATACTAAAGATGAAATAGTGAACACAGGTCAGAGCAAGGCAGAAAAGCATGCTATGGATTTAACTGTGTGAGAGAGTAGGATGCGGTGTGTATGTATGTGAAAGCAGACGGACAAGGCCCTGTCTAGTTTGGCACCTCCTGAACATTCTGGTCCCTTCTCAAGCCACATCCCCTTCCCCCTCACACACACTGCCCTCCTACATATCCCTTGAATAAGCCATGCTGTCTCCCAACACATGGCCTTTGCACGTGCTCTTCCAACTGCAGACCCTGACATACATACATGTAGCATCTAGTCGGCTCCTGTGCTTAAATTATGTCAGATCTCAGCTCAGTTGCCACTTCCTCCAAGAGGTGCCAGCGAAGCCTTTTAGGGACATGGCAGCTCCCTTTGTTATATGTGTCTCTATACACACTACATGTGATTTGAATGCAGGACTCAAGCAATTAAAAACAGGAAAGGAGAAGGAAAGCAGAGAGAGCTGTATACTTAAATGGTTTTCACATTTTAAAACCTTTCTTCTTGATCTAAGTGGACTTGTCCATCTGCTTCCCCTACTTTTAATTTGACTTGTGGTTCTTTGTAGATGTTTCTCTTGAGAGACTATGAGAGAATCTTGAAATCATTTCCAGGTTGTGAATTCCTTCAGTGTTGTCATCTCACTTTGGACAAGTTTCTTTGAACAAGCATTTGTTGAACCCTTTAGTACAGACCAAGTTCTGTTGGAGGCCCTAAAGGAAATGACCTTATCTACCTTCTGCTTCTCTGACTTTAACCTCTCTACTCTCTTATTTAGCACAAGGTCAGCTCACCATTGTGTTTTTCAATCCTCTGAGCATCATAATAATCCAGGGAACTTTAACACACACACACACACACACACACACACACACACACTCTGCAGAAATGACATCCCCATAGATTTTGACTCTGCTGGATTAGGGTCAGACCCAAACACAGGTATGTTTCAAAAGTTCATAGGCAAAGCTAATGTGTACGCAGCATTGAGCATCACTACCCTACACCAACTTCAAAGCAGAAACTGTATCTGAAGAATACTAAACTTCTGGAAACCAAAGCTTGACTGGTTCTACTAGAACCAATCCTAAAACTGATTTCTAAGATGGTGTCTGACTAGCTTCATTCACAAAGGCAGAAGCTGAAGTTGGAAAGCCCTCAAAAGTCTATAACTGAGGCATTGCCTGGAATTAAGGCTAATGATTTTGGACCAGAGCACCTGGTTTTAGGAATTAATTTGATTACTTGGAAAGCTGGTTTAGGAACAGTTGCTCATGGAAAGGAACAGACCAAATACCTTGGGGATCTAGACAGAATCTGTTCTCTGTCACTCATGTATCTCAAAGACTTTAAGAACAAGAAAATATTATTTCAGGAGTTTAATGTGCAGTGAACCTAAAGCCCTGAAAGGTATAGGCTTTTTTTTTTTTTTTTTTTTTTTTTTTTGCATAGTCCAGCTGTCAGGACTCCTAATTCCCAAACTCTAGAGGTCATTGGTAATTGAAGAAGTTATCACAACTTGAGGAGACGCTGAAGCAGGACACCTGATCCCCAGTGCTCAACTGGTCATGAGCCAAACAGAGGTGTGAACCTGTTCAAATCACCTTTGCTCTCAGGGCCTTGGTTTTCCTCAGATGAGGTAAATTGAACTATCTGGGACCCCTCAACTTTAACAAGTGACACTAGGTGGCACTCATGTAACTCCAGTGGGGAGCAGTTAGAGCAAGTTGGCTGCCAACCTCTCTTTGTTCTTTAAAAAAAGACCCCGGAAGCTACCAGGGACACCTTGGAAATAATGCAGTTTTAGGACTCCTTTTATGAAGAAGAGCTTTTGAATCTATGAATGCATGTTGCATTTTACAAGCTCCTTTCATTAATTATGTATTTCTGGTTTCTTATTCCTTCCCTTTCTATTATCTCAAATTTTAAAATATTGAACAGAAAACTATTTCTATGGCTTAGCTACCCGTATGATGTTTGTGTGAGGTAAAAGCATGTGCTAAGCTCTCCCAGTCACATGCCACGGCACGAGTAACTTTTAAAACAAGTGAGATCCACTGTCTCAACACTGAACTCCAAGCAGATGGGATTCTCTCCCATGATGAGTTGTCTATTGCCTACCACGAAGTGTGTTCAGCCAGACGTGGTTCTCCTTCAAATCCTTGCTTCTCAAAGCTGGTTTGTCCTGAGGTCTGAAGTTCCCAGGGAAATTTCTTTCTGGTCCAGGTTCATTTCAGGAATCCAGTCTGGCTCACTCTGGCTTCAGAACTCAAGTCAAAGGTGAGAGAGTTGGAAGCCTCCATGGTTTGATGTAGTCCCAAAGATGACACTTTCTTCATCAGCAGAAGTCATCCAAGTCACCTGTCAGATATTTCCTTCGATCAAGGACCACTGGACTGGTAGCTAAAGATTCAGCAACTGAAATAAACACAGAAGAACTAATTTTACAGTCTAACTCTTTGAAGTCTGAAAAATAAAAAGTTTTGCATTGCTAATTCATTTTAAGAGTAAGAAGTGGATATTTACTTCGGGACCCTTGAGTGGCATGAGTTTCCTGGGTTGAAGCACTGTAGCAACTTCAGGCCTAAGGGTGGTGTGTAATGTGGTGTTAGGATTAGGATTAGTGATTGAATGTGAGCATAAACACACACACACACACACACACACACACACCTAGAAATATCTAAAGCCAAAATAATAACCCCAGTGGCATTTTGATGATCATCATCTTTTTCTGTATTTTTTCAAGTTTTATTTAAGATCATGATTTTCACGATTGCACAAGGTTCAGTGGATCAAAAACATATAAAGAATAAAAAAATAAAGGCCATGATTTTGTTTTGCAAATTATTATTTCAAAAGAAATAGAAGAAAAGTAAGTGATCCACAGGTTTTAACAAAAGGATAGTTATTTGTAAATTATCTTGTTTGTAGTAAAATAGCTAGTGTGATTTGAAAAGATCTCTGTAGTGCTTCCTTGTGACATGCAAAGTATTTGACTCTGATCTGATCCACTGATGGCAAAGAACACCTGAAAGACTCCTATTAAGACTATCCTTAATCCACACAAAAAGAACTATAAAATGAAAGCAGGATAAAATTTTTTAAAGATAATAAAGAATTCTATTTTTTAACCCAAACATAATAAATCCAGCCTATGATTGCTTTTCTCTACTATGATTTTTTGTTTGTTTGTTTGTTTAACTTTTCATCCTCATACCAATGCTATAAAGCTTGGCAGATACCCAACGTGGCAGATACCTTTAGTGACTTTTGTTGTCATCCATCATTCCTTTTAACATTTCCAAGGTAAAGAAAACTGGGTTCAGAAAAGATGTGGAAGAAGTTTTTAATCCAGCTTTGGCATAAATAAGTTTTGTAAGCACTGTGAAGTTATGTAAGTGTTCTAGGTTTCTGTTTCAAAGAATGGGTACTCTTACTAACTCTGCTACCTGCATTAAAAAGGGATAAAATGAGGTAATATATGGGACAGAACATAAAATTCTATAGGTGGGTCTTTCAAGAAGCAGATGGTGGGATAGAGTTAGAGGTGAGAAAGTTTTGGTGAGCATAGGCAGGAATGAGCAGGGGAGCCATCAGACTGCAGTGCTTTGTCTGCTAGCCCAACTGGGAGCATCACAGCAAAGCTGGCCAGTCCCAGTGGTCTGTGGCTCTCTCCTGTAGCCCTGTGTTGCTCAGTCCTTGACTGGGGGAGGGACCCATGAAGAATGCAACCTTAGCTCCAAAACACCAGATCTGCAAGGAGCTAACATCTGAAGACAGTCAGCTAACCACACTTCTTTTTTTTTTTTTTTTTTTTTTTTTTGTGTGTGTGTGTGGTGTGTGTGTGTGTGTGTGTTACCAAGGATTGAGCTCAGGGGGTACTTGACCACTGGATACATCCCCAGCCCTTTTTTGTATTTTATTAGAGACAGGGACTCACTGAGTTGCTAAGTGCCTCGCCATTGCTGAGGCTGGCTTTGAACTCGTGATCCTCCTGCCTCAGCCTCCCAAGTGCTGGGATTACAGGCGTGTGCCACCTCGGGCCCCTGGCTAACCACACTTATTGAAGCTGATAAAGAGTCCTTTCTTGAAAAGGGGCACCTGAGTGGTAGTATGTCTCATATCCTCCATAAGTGGCAGACCTGAGGCCACTTGAGATAAGACCACAAGGTAAGAGTGCCTTTTTTCACACTACAAATGGCTATACTAATTTACATTCCTGTGAATAATGAGCAAGAGTTCCCTTTTCTCCACATCCTCACCAGCACTCATTATCTTCGTCCTACTAGATAACAGCCATTCTTACTGGGGTGAGGTGATAATATCACATTGTGGTTTTGATTTGCATTTCCCTGATGATTAGTGATGTTGAAGTGCTTTTCACATATTCTCTCTCCCCATCAGTAGGCCTCCTGATTCTATTGTCTCTCTGTAAAGAATATCTGTGGAGGAATACCTGTGAAGAGGCACACAAAGAACACAGACACAGACACAAAGGGTACAAGCAGGCAGACAGGATGGAGCAGAGAGGAGGGAAGTGAAAAGGTGAAGTAGAATTGTAGAAGTGAAGAGAAGTCTCCACTCCTCCCTGCCTGGAGTTTATTAACTCAAAGAACACATACCTCCTGTTACTGTGACTACATTCTAATTAGTATTTCTTTAGCCCTGAGTGCTAGCTAACTGAGATAAGGTCCAGGTTAGAATTAACATAGAACCCTTATCCTCCAAGGGAATTACTATGGAAATCAGATAGTGGGCCTGCATAGTTATCTTATTACCTCAGAGGGAGACAGCTGGCATCCCAACAGGGGGAGTCAGGACGCCAATTACCCCCACCCCCCTACAACACATCCCGGGCCCAGAGTTTGCACACCAGGGAACGCTTCCCTGTACATTTCCACGGTCAGAATACCTACATCTCTCCTGCAAGTTTCGTCATCTGGGACTTGGGTCTGGCATTTTCATGTTGCCTTCTATTGCTCCTCTTGATCTTTTTTGCTTCTTATGCCTGTCTGACTGTATTGTAGTTCTAGGTCATCCCACAGTCTACTTTCTTTCCTTTTAAACTTGAGTGAGCCTTACTGGAGAAATTCATGTAAACCTTCTAAATGGCATACTACGCTTCTAAGACAGCCAATTTCATTAAAGTCTTTATCATTGCAATCCTTCTATCTAGTTCTTATTGTCTCCCTATTCCACTGACATGGTATTTAATTTGCAGGGGATCACTGACATCTATCCCATACAGCTTTGGGCTGAAATATCTGTGTACTGAAATATCTGTGTAAATACCTGCTTGGACTCTTCTTCCTCCAGCTTGTATGGGGCACCTCTTGAGGGCTGTGCTATGACTTTTACTACTATTACTCTCATTCAATACCCAGAACAGTGCCAAGAACTTACTTAGTGATAAAAATATTTGTTAAAAGAATAAATAATTGAGTGAAGAAAACTAAATTTGTTGTGTGCCTATTGGTTATGTCAAGTAGTTCATGTATGTCATCACACTTAATCTTTAGTTCTTATAGCTCTCTCATTTGGTAGGTTTTAGAAATTCTTTTTTTATACATTTATCTGTTGCCCATCTCTTGCCACTAAATATAACTACTTTGAAGGAAAATATCACATCTGATTCATTACTATAGTTTCCTGTCTCTACTCCCCAGACAGTGCCTGACACATAGATAATAATGTTCAGTAAAAATTAGCTGAGGGATCAAATAAGTGACAGAACCAACAATGAAGGGGTAATGTCAAGACTCAAACCTTTGTTCAGCAACAAAGCCTGTCACTCTGCTATGCCTGCAGGTCTGTTTAAACTGTTGTGAACCACAAAGGCCTCAAAACCATTTAATCATCAAAATTTGAATGAAAAGAAATGAGCTTCAATATCATACTTCAGTCATAATAGTGACTGAAATTATAGCTGTTACTTGCTTTATTTTCTTATAAAGAATGTACCTAATATCACAGGAAAAATAACTAGATCTTTCATGAATTTGTTTCCTCTTCCAACATATGATCATAAATATGTTTTTACTTATTTCTTTACCTTAATTCGAGATCACTGGTTACTCAATAAATAGTACTGGTGTTTGGGATTCATTCAGAAGCACTGTATATTCCATAAGCTTTTTATTTCTTACCACGAGAACACTATTAGCCAATATTTGTGAATGTTAACACTGGGGACAAAAATTATAAGGTGAGTTAAACAAAATGCCTTTTAGCAGGAAATGTTAAGTTCTTAATTAATATTCCTTTCTGCCAGTTTGACTTTTAGTTACTGAAGCCATTTGATAATAGTGTAAACAATGTGGCAAGCACCAGAAAGAAGCTTCTAGACAGCTTACAAGTCCCAATTGTATGCAAATCTTGGAAACATATGTTGAAAATTGAACAATACAGTTGAGATTCCAGAATTTCCACTCCCACTACCGTTTATAATGGGAAAAAATAACCATGAATGCATTTAGGAGATTAATACTGCTTTCATTCATAAAGCATTATATAAACCTTTTAGTATAAATCCTAACTATTTTTGGAGGGATGGTACTGGGTATTAAACCCAGGGGTGCTTTACCACAGAGCTATATTCCTAGCCCTTTTTATTTGATTTTTAATTGTTTTTTCAAAAATTTTGTTTTATTTTGTGTTTTGAGACAGGGTCTTGCTAAGTTGTTTAGGACCTTGCTAAGTTGCTGAGGCTGGCCTCAAGCTGTGATTCTCCTTCCTTAGCCTCCTGAGTCATCCAGCTATTTTAAAAATTTTGCAATTGCATGATTAAAGTATATATCTAAACAATTTGAACCACTCCATAATAGTTCTACTAGTTTCCCTATTTTTATGCCTTTCAAAATAGCCACACCAAGCCAGGAGTGGTGGGATGTGCCTATAATCCCAGCAGCTCAGGAGGCTGAGGCAGGAGGATCACAAGTTCAAAGCCAGCCTCAATAAAAGCAAGGTACTAAGCAACTCTGTGAGACCCTGT
>CM046668.1:53444371-53486963 GCA_025594165.1 Tamias sibiricus
TTAATTTCAATTATCTCAACAGGTAAGAGATTGCTCTGTATACAGAGACTCAAGGGTTCCAGCTAACAAATTATTTCTCTAAAGTGCCTTTACCTTTTCTTTAATCTATCTTTAATGCAGTAATTACCCTCAGTCTTTCTTTGTTTTGTTCTAAATATGATATTTTTCCAACTTATGTTTGTAGAAGCTCAACCAGCGATGTTGTGAACAAAAATCAACTTTAATTTTCAGCTCAACCAGCGATGTGTGTGAACAAAAATCAACTTTAATTTTCTAATCTAATTATTCTATTTTGTAGTTTGACAACTCGCCTCTTGACTCAGTGCTGCAATAGCACTGCCTTTCCTTTAATAATTGATGCTTGAGTTTCTAGGTAGCGGGCCCTGAAGATTTGCCGGTGGCATTGTCTAAACATAAAAAAGACGTCTGCTGCTACAGCTGCAGGGATCGCGGCCGCCGCAAGCATCCCTGCTGCTCAAACATCAAACAACCTCACCAACAGTGTGGCCTCTGCTCTACATGCATGGGGCCTCCTACATCAACATGTTACAAGAAATGGACATTTTGATCTTTCATTGTTTGGGACTTTACGGGACAATGCCTTGCGGGTATTTGTCTAGAGAATTCAGTGTGTTACTTGATAGAACTTAGGGCAGCTGATTTGTTTAAACAATTTGATATGCTATGCAATTTGGCTCATCACCAAAAGGCTTGTCGCCTTAAAGCCGCAACATCTCCTCACAATTGGACGGCTGTTAGTCGTCATACATAGTCAATCCTAAAGGGCTCCATTGGATGGCTGGTTAGCCAATGATGGGTAAGATCCCCAGAGGGGGACAACCTAAGACAGGCACAGTCGCAGGGGACAGTCTCATGTGGCCGACATATCAACCTAAGACAGGAGTCAAGGGCACAGCCTTGATTATCCGATGACGGGTAAGAATGTTGGTTGCACATAGACGTCCTAGAGCATTACCTCTTTTAAAACAAAAGGGGGAAAATTAAATTTTATTTCTGGCAGATGAAACTCTAAGGTCATCTTTAAGTTGCCCAGGAAGGCCTCAAAGTTGGGATCTTCCTGCCTCAGCCTCTCCAGAAGCTAAGAGTACAGGTGTGTGCCACTAGGCCTGGCAGCTTCATCTCTCTTTGAACATAAATGCAAAACATTTTGTTTAAAGAAACAAAACCAACAACAACAACAACAACACCTGTGTAATATAAAAGTATAAAGAAATTTGATGACAATTCTACTATCAATGTGTACTATCCTGTTATATATTCCCAAGCCTTTTAAAAGTTACATTTCAAAACAATTGGATTAATGAAACTTTTTTCCTTAACTAGCTATATGCCAGCTTCATCATTCCTAAGAAATTGATCATAAAATTGTTCTAATGGCTAAATAGAAGTGCCTTACAATATGGGTGTTTTCATAGTTTAATAAATATTCTTAAATTTTTATTATTTTCTTTAAATATCTAGAAATGAAATTATTTCTAATTAATTTTTTTTTAGTAGAAGTCATTTTACATTTTCAAATTAAGCAGACAGTACAGATCATCACTGTGTTGCCTGTGGGACAAAAGGAACACTTTAATGGATGTCAGTGACCTTTGTTATCACTGAAAAAACAACTATATAGCCTTGCAAATGTATTTTCCAAAGGCATACTTGATGTCAAAATGTGGATCCTAAAATGTTCCCATACTAGCCACTCATTTTTTTATTATTAATTTCTTGAACAGTATACTGATTACAAACAATATATGTATACGTGTATACATATATATATACACTGACATATATAATACACACACACACACAAAAATATATGTATTACATTACACATATGTATAAAATATATTTTTTTTTTTTTCTGGTTTTGGGGCTTGAACCCTAGGGACTTGTGCTTATTAGACAAGCACTCCTCCAAAAAATAAACAAATATGAATATACTTGTATTAATCTAAAGTTTACATTTTAATTAGTTCACTCTTTGTATTGTATTATACAGTTATGTGGGTCTTGAAAAATTAATATTGTGATGTGTTATTATATTATACAAAATAAAATCACTGCCAAAAACCCTACTTTTCATCCACTCCACACCCCTGAGTCCCTGAAATCAGATTTTTAAAAAACTCTTCATACATGAGATGTCCTAAATTTATTTCTAGTTTGA
Organism: Tamias sibiricus; assembly: GCA_025594165.1. NCBI lineage: Eukaryota > Metazoa > Chordata > Mammalia > Rodentia > Sciuridae > Tamias > Tamias sibiricus. The sequence continues at coordinate 53,446,554 of CM046668.1, forward strand.
ATTTTTGTTGTTGATGAAGGTGTTGTTGCACTGGGGATAAAACTCAAGGTCTCAAGCATGCAAGGCAAGCACCCTGTCATTGATGAACTCTTCCATCACACACACTAGTTGGAATTGTAAAGTATCTAGCCTTTTGAGACTGAATTTCTTTGCTAAGCAATATGTATTTAAAGATCTTTCAGAGTCTTATATGCCCATGCCAAAGGCATGTAATAAATTTTTCATCTTCTTTCCCTGTAATGAATAAATAAGTAGATAAGATAAAGTTCTTTCATGAGTTTTAGTGTTTTTGGTAGATCAGTTTTTATCAATGAATACTATTATAGTGTATGGATGTAACATATACATTCAATTTTCTTTCATTTATTTTGTGGGGCCTCAGCATACTAGGCATGTGCTCTACCACTGAGCTACATACAGCCCTTACATTCACTTTTTGAAAAATATCTTGGCTCCAGTCTGAAATAAAGATGCTATAAAAATTGTGTCCCTGTTTTTGTGTGGACACATTTCAATGCATTTGGGTAAATACTTAGGAACACATTGCTGGGTTATGTGGTAAGATCATGTTTCGTTTTGTGGGAAACTGAACAATTGTCTTCTGCAGTGGAGAATTCCACAAGCAATGAATGAGTGTTCCTATTGCTCCACATCTTCATTCAGTATTTTTGTGTTGTCAGATTTTCTGGTCTTGAGCATTCTAACAGGTGTGCTGTGGTACCTCATTGTTATGTTGATTTAGAAATTCTCGAACTATATGCATGTTTAGCTCTTTTCCTATACTTACTTGCCACCTGTGTATCCTTTTTGGTGAGTTGTTTTTTTAGACCTTTGCCCTTTTTATTTTTCATTGTGCTTTGGAACCCAGGCCCTCACATTTGTTAATCAAAATCTATACCATTTCCCAACATCCACAGCTCAGAAGATTTTATTTTTTTTTTTTTTTTTTTTTTTTTTTTAGTGTGGTGTTGAGTTTCAAACCCAGTGTCTCACCCATGCTAGCAAGCACTCTACCACTGAGGAAAAACTCCACCCCTAAGAAGATCCTAATTTTAAGGAGGTCCAATACATTCTTTCATACATGACCTTTTATTATAATACCTAAATACGCTGGCAAACCCATAGTCATCTAGAATTTCTCCTGAGTTAATTTTATGTTAGGACATTATGCCTAAAATAGCAATTAATTTCAGGTTATGATCACAAGACTGTTGGAAGTCTCTATACCGCCATAATGGTTGCACAATACAAGACCTTAAACTGTAAGAGAGCTATGAGTAACAAAAAATGGCATGGTATTGGCACCAAAAGGGACCCAAACCAATTATACAGAATAGAAGACAGAAAAACCCACATAAATATGTTATCTCATATTGGAAAAAATTGCCAAAAATATTCACTGGAGAAAGATAGCCTATTCTACAAATGGTGCTGGGAAAATTGGAATCTCTAAATAATAAAATGAAATTATACCCCTGTCTATCTCCCAGCACAAAACTGAACTCAAAGTGGATCAAAGACGTAGGTACTAGAACAGAGACCCTGTGCCCAATAAAAGAAAAAGAAGGCCAAATCTTCACCATGTCAGCTTAGAATCTTTCTTTTCTTTCCTTTTTTTTTTTTTTTTTAAAAAAATCTTTATTTATTTTTTAGGTGGTTCTGAGGATCAAACCCAGTGCCTCAGAAATGCGGGTCTGGTGCTCTACCACTGAGTTATAGCCCCAGACCAGGATCTGACTTTCTTAAATTTAATATCAAGTTAAAATCAATTAATATGGGATGGATTCAAACTAAAAACTTCTTCTCAGCAAAGAAAATAATCATGTGAAGAGAGAGGCTACAGAATGAGAGGAAAATTGTTGCCATGTGAATCTCAGGTAGAGCATTAATATCCAGGATATATAAGGAACTCAAAAAAAAATCAACAACAACAAAACAAATAACCCAATGAATAAATGGGTAAGGAACTAAACAGACACTTCTTGGAAGAAGACATACAGTTGATTACCAAAATATATGAAAAATGTTCAACATCTCTAGCAATTAGAGAAATGAAAATCAAAACTACTCTAAGGTTTCATCTGACTTCAATCAGAATGGCATTTATCAAGAAGACAGGAACAATAAATGTTGGCGAGGACATGGGAAAAAAAGAGACACTCAGTTGTTGGTGGGCCTGCAAATTGGTGCAACCATTATGAAAAGCAGTATGGAGATTCCTAAGAAAACTTGAAATGGAACCACCATTTGACACACTTATCCCACTCCTCTGTCTTTTCCCAAATGACTTAAAATCAGCATACTACAGTGACATAGCCACATCAATGTTTATAGCAGCTCAACTCACAATAGTTAAACAATGGAACCAAACTAGGTGTCCTTCAACAGATGAACAGATAAAGAAAAGGTGGTCTATATACACAACAAAATATTACTCAGTCTTAAATAATTTAAAAAAATGATGCATTTATGGGTAAATGGATGAACCTATAGAATATCATGCTAAGCAAAATAAGCCAATCCCAGAAAACCAAAGGCCAAATGTTTTCTCTGATATGTGGACACTAATTCACTCTTTGGGTGGGGGGGGTGGCTAGGGAAGAACAGAGTTACTTTGAATTAGGTAGAGGGGAGTGAATGGAGGGAAAGGGGTATAGAGGTAGAAAGAATAGTAGAAGAATTGGACATTATTAACCTATGTGCATGTATGTTTTTCCATCATGTAGAACCCACAAAATGAGATGCTATACTCCATTTATGAATGATGTGTTAAAGTGCATTCTACTGTCATTTATAAGTACTTGGAAGAAATAAAAGAAGAAAAAGTAAATTAAACAAGAATGGTGGTGGCCAAACACTGGAGGAGGAGGAATGGAAGTTATTACTTAATTGTGGCAGAGCTTCTATTTGCATGACACATCTCTTCTGGAAACAAAAGTTTGTACAATATTGCAAGTGTAATTAATACCACTGAGTGCTCTACTTAACATGGTTAAAATGGCAAATTTTATATTACACATCTTTTACAACATAAACACTTTATTTTTTTTTTATAATTTTCTTTTTAGAAAATGGAAAAAGAATATGAAGTCTTGTCAATGACGTTAATGGTTTCCCTTTAGCACTTCTTGAGCGGCCAGGATATGAGGTGTCAAGCTAGATAATGGTTTGGCCAGAGTCAGGAATGGGTGCTGTAAAAAACAGGAGACTAACAAGTGCATAATTTAGAAGCAAAACATTTTCTTTCAAGTAAGCCTTGAAGAGGACTTATGCATACAATTTACTTAAATTACACATACTTTAATATCTGCCCAAACCTCTCATAATCAGTCCTTAACTTTCATAGTTGAAAAGAGAGTTGTTTTAGTTTTTTACTTTTGAAAATTCTACAAACAGCCCATAAATGCACTCTCGCCAGCATTGATCCCATATGATATTTTATACACATTTTAATAACATACAAAAGCTTACTAACAAAAAATGAAACTTTTATTCCTGGCAGATGAAACCCCTAAAGGTAGAAGCTGCCTTACTGGTGGTGATCCATGAATAGTGAAATGAAAACTTTCTCTTGGTTACTCTTAAAGTCAACATTTTCCAAAAATGGCATCATTTCCAAATTTACCTGTAACAATTCCTTGGCTGAACCCCTTTTATCAACATCCATTTCCAAACACAGATTTAAGAAATCTTTAAATACAGGGGAAAGTTTCTCCGGATGTGGAAGTTCTGGAGATACCATTTCTTGCAATCAGGTATAAGGCCTAAAAATAGAACAACACATGTGACAATTCTTTTTGTTTGGGGAGGTGGTACTGAGGGTTGAACCCTGGGTTGCTTTACCAGTGAGCTACATCACTAATGCTTCCTTTTTAATTTTTGAGACAGGGTCTTGCCAAATTGTTGAGTCTGGCCTCAAACATGTGATCCTCTTCTTCTTTAGCCTCCCGAATCACTGAGATTACAGGTGTGCACCCATAAGGTAAGACATTCACAACATTCTTAAGGTAGATCAACAAATTTATAATGTACTTTATAGAACTCTTTTTTTTGTTTTTTGTGTGGTGGTAATATCAAACCCAGGGCCTTGTGCATGCTGGGAAAGCACTCTACTAATGAACACCATCTCCAGCCCCTGTAATTCTTCAAAGACAATTACCATGAACACTAAAGTGGGTAAAGTGAGGTTATCATTATCTGTACCTGTTTGGATTTTGTATCCTCCTCCCTCCTTCCCTTCTTTATTTCTGTGCCGCCTGAAGCGATTGCCGCTTGGAGCAACGAAACCGCGGGAAGAAGTTCAGAGGCAAACTGGAAACCAACAGGCTTTTTATTCTGATAACTTCTCTCTCTGGCTCTAAGAATGACTGTAACACGCACCACCAAAAACCCCACAAAACAAAATGGCCCCGACCTGATCCGATCTCGGCTCAAGTCTTGCGAGATCTTGGGCCAAGTCCCGCGAGATCCCGGGCCAAGTCCCATGAGACCACGGAAGGCGGCAATGTCCGAATATCTCTATGGCCCACAGCCAACCGCAATCTCAGCCCTCTCCCCAATAAGGGCTCCTGCATATTTCTTCTTCTCTCTCTCTCTCTTTTTTTTGGGGGGGGGGGTGTAGGTGAGTTGTGGTATAAGAATTGAATCCAGGCATATGTTAGGCAAGTAAGTGCCCTTTGACTGAGCTATACTCCAGCCCTCTTTTCATTTGATTTTGAGACATGGTATCTCTAAGTTGTCCTGGAAGCCTCAAACTTGGGCTCTTCCTGCCTCAGCCTCTCCAGACGTTGAGATTTTTGGTGTGTGTCAGCAGGCTTGGCAGCTTCCTTTTTTTCTGTGTTGAAGTATAAATGCAGTACATCTTGCTAGCATAAAGAAAACAAAATCATCAAAAAAAAAAACAACAACAACAACAAAAATCCCACCCATAGTACATAAAAGTTTAAAGAAATATGATGACAATTCTACTATCAATGTGTACTATCCTGCTAAACATTCACAAGCTTTTTAAAAGTCACATTTCCAAACAATTGGACTAATGAAACTCTTTTCCTTAACCAGCTATATGCCAGCTTCATCATTCCTAAGAACTGATTACAAAATTATTGTAATAGCAAAATTAAATAGTGCCTTATAATATGGGTGTTTTCATAATTTAACCAATCCCCTTCAGAAAATCTTATAGTCTTTAATTCTTCTTTATTACCTTTAAATTTGTAGAAATAAAATGATTTCTAATTAATGATTTTTTAGTAGAAGTTTTAGGTTTTGAAATTATAAGCAGACAATAGAGACCATTGCTAAGTTGCCTTCTGAGACAGGAGGAACACCTTAATCCATCTTGCTGACCTTCTTTAAACTGAAAAGACAACTATACAGCTTTGTAAATGCATTTTCCAAATCCATACCTGATCTGAACATGTAGATCCTAAACTTTCCTAATTAGTGCCCCTTATTTTCTAATTATTATTATCCTGCATTATAGAACAGTGTACTTCATTAGAAATGATATATGTGTGTGATATATATATAAATACACACAAATTTTATTATTATTATTATTATTTTGTGATGTTGGAGCTTGAGCCCTGGATACTTGTGCATGGTAGGCAAGTACTCACCACAAATAAAAAATAATGGATATACTTCTATTAATCTAAAGTTTTCAGTTTACATTAGTGTGCACTCTAATGTACTGTACTATAAAATTCTGTGGGTATTGAAAATTTAATATTATCACAATCTACCATTGTAATATCATACTGAATAAATTCACTGCCCTAAAGTCCTACTATTCATCTTCTCCACACCCCTGAATCCCTGCAATCAATGATTTTTTTTAAAAAAGTCTTCATACTTGAGATGTGGTAAATTATTTGTAGTTTGAATTTTTTTGAAAAAAAAATTTTTTTTTTTTGGTGTGCTGGGGATAGAACTAAGGGTCTTATGTATGTTAGGCAAGTGCCCTACAACTGATAAACACATCTCACACGCTATAGTTGGAATTGTAAAGTATCTACACTCTTTAGACAGAATTTCTTTGGTAAGCAATATGCATTTAAATATTTTTCAGAGTCTTATATGCCCATGCCCCAGGGATATAAATTTTCCATATTCTTTCCCTGCAATCAATAAATAAGTAGATAAGATTAATTTATTTCATGTCTTTTTATATTCTGATAGCTCAGTTTTTTATCAATGGAATATATTCTATTGTATGGATGTAAAACATACTTTTGATATTCTTTTTATTTTGTGGTGCTGGGGATGGATCCCAGAGCCTCAGCATGCTGGGCATGTGCTGTACCATTGAGCTTCTCACAGCCCTTACAATCACTTTTTGAAAAACATCTTGGTTCCAGATTCAGTGATTGTGAATAAAGATGCTATGAACATTTGTGTATAGGTTTGTGTGGACATGTTACAGTGCATTTGGGTAAATGCCTAGGAATATTCTGCTGGGTTATGTGGTAAGATCATATTTCATTTTGTGGGAAACTGAAAATTGTCTTCTGAAGTGGAGCATCCCCACACTATTGCGATGAACGAGTGTTCCTGTTGCTCCACATCCTCACTCAGTATTTGGTATTGTCAGATATTTTGAACTTGAGCATTCTAACAGGTGTGCAGTGGTATCTCATTATTATATTGATTTAGCAATATAATATAATAGCATCTCTGATGCTCTTACGTGCTAACCTTACTCACCATATACACTTATGTCCTACCCTCTGCCAGGATAGACACCAGCAATTGCAACTCTTAAATTGTTGTTGCTCTACCTCCTATCTTTTGTATTCCCAGCACTACAAAGTCAGCAATCCTATGACTCCACTGGGACCTAAAATCCCATAGGTCTTTCAGTGTTTATCATTTCTTTCACATATCACTTCCATGACCTTCCTGCACTCACTCTACCGTATTTATCTAGCTAAATGTGGTTAAAACTGCTAATTCCTTTCCTGTATCCATGCAAATAAATGTAGTGGGATGAACACCACTTATCTACAATGACTGGCATCAATTGAGATTGATATGCACTTACCTCCTATGGGTATTTAGTGCTTTCAGCAAGCATACTCTACATTTCCCTATTCCATTTACTCTCCCACTATCCTTTCCTATTCTAAGACATATATATTTAGTTGTCATGTCTCCTTAGAGGTCTCTTGACTGTGACGATTTCTGAAACTTTTGTTGTTTTTGATGACTCTAGACAGTTTTGAGGTGTAAGGGCCGGGTACTATATAATAATACCCCTTTAATGAAAAATGTGTCCAACTTTTTTTTCAAGGTTATATCAAAATAATGGGTTTTTGAGAGGAACATCACAGATTTTCTTTCTTTTTCTTCTTTGGCAGTAATTGGGATTGAACCCAGAAGTGCTCTACCACTGAGTTACAGCACTATCCCTTTTTATTTTCAATTTTGAGATAGGATCTTACTAAATTGCTGAGGCTGGCCTCCAACCTGTGACCCTCTTGCCTCAGTCCCCCAAATAGCTGGGCCACCATGCCCGGCAACAGTACAGTTTTCATTGTATCATATTAAAGGTATATATTAGCAGCATGATTTATGAGTGCTGATGTTGAACTGATCACCTGGCCAAGGGATGGTTAACTTTTTCCACTGTGAAGTTCCTCTTCCCTTTCCATACCGGAAATCACTATGTGAAGGCCATACTTGAGTTATGCTCTACTTACTGCAAGATGGAACATCCACGTAAACATTTAGAATTCTTCTGTATAGGAGATTCATCTGTCTCTTCTCCCACAGTTATTTATTCAATCATGTATATCAGTATGGACTCATAGGTATTTACTTTAAATTTCAAGTTATAATTCCTTACTACTTTATTTTGCTGTTCAAATTGTCCCAGCTTTGATTATTTGGAGTTCTTTTAGTTGCCCCATATAATATGCCTCCTTTCAGTGTAGCCTTTAAAAAATTAATGTTTATTTTTAATTGACTAATAGTAATTGTATCTATTTATGGGGTACAATGTGATGTTTTGTTATTTGTACACAATGCTAGATGACTTTAATTTAATTATGTATTTTTATAGCACTAGGGATTGAACTCAGGGCCTTACATAGACACTAACACACTACAAAAGTGCTCTACCACTGCTATGTCTCCAGTCCAACATTTGTTGTTGTTTTTGTTGTTGCTGTTTTTGTGGTGCTGGGGATTGATCCCAAGTCCTATGTATGTGAGGCAAGCACTTTACAAACTCAGCTATATCCCCACCTTTGTTGTAGACCTTTGTCTTTTATTATTTAATGTTTGCATTTTTTGATGAACACATTCTACCATCAAGGGACACACCATGTCACATAAGACCAGAATCTTAGGGTTCTTCCCCTTGGCCCTGATGATTCTGTTGTCATTTTACATATGCATATCTCTTGTCTCCACTTTGACTACTTTTTTAAAAACAGTTTTATCTTTCAAAGTATTTATATAACAAAAACTCATATATTTACCCAGATAGTTAGAAGTACTTTCAACTGTAATGTGTTTGAGAAAGCTGTTATTTTTCTTTGGAAAGATAGATTTCTGGGTTGATTTTTTCTTTTGAAACTTCATTACACATTATTAAAACACTTGAAAATATCTCACAGCTCACTTATTCTATTAATTTTTCCCCCCACTTCTATCTTTATGTTTCACTGTGGCTAGTTTCTATTTCTATAATAATACCATTAATCCAACCTCAGATGTTATAGTTTCCTTAACGTGTTAGTCAGTTTTGTGTCACTATGACCAAAATACCTGTCAAGAAAAATTTAGAGGAACAGGTGTTTTGGCTCACTCTTTCAGAGGTTTAGTCCATGGTGCACTGATTTCATTGCTCTGAGGTCAAGATAAAGATGAACATTGTAGCAGAAGGGCATGATGGAGGAGTGCGGGTCTGCTGAAGGTGGACAGAAAGTACAGAGAGGGAGAAAGGGAAAAAGAGGTACAGGGAAAAACAAATGGTGCGAGGGCAGCCTCCAGTGACCCATCTTGTCCTGCCATACTCCTACAGTAGTTTCCACCTAGTCCATTCAAACTAGGATAGACTGATTGTGTTACAGCTGTCACAGTCCTATCATTTCACTTACAAATAACCCTGCATTAACACAGAAGCTTTTCAGGGACACTTCATATCTAAACCACAAAACATGACTAAGTGTAATTTGGGTCCTTTAAAAATATGCCTTTCAATTGTCTGACTTTTAAATGCTTGGAACATGATTATAAAAATTATTTTAATGACCTTGTGTGTAAATTCCTTTATCTGAGTCAGTTCTAGGTTAGTTTTAGCTGAATATTTTCTCCTCGTGATGGACTATGCTTTCCTACCCCTTTGCCTGTCTGTTAAAATGTTGACTGTATGTCTGGGTATTTGTGGTTTCTGTCCACTTCTGAATTCCTATAAGTATTCTCTTACTTTTTCCCAGGCAGATAAAGGGTTCTTTTATTTCAGTGACTGACCTATGTAACAATAGACACCACACAGGAGGTAGAGCTTTATTTCTGGGGCTCTTCATATTTTCGCAGTCTGGATGATCTCCTCCTCCTTTCTTGGCCTGGAGTGCTCTTCACAAAGCTTGTGGTCTTCCCTGGTCTCACACCTGGCCTCAACCTGGTCAGTCAAGATTCTCACAGAACTTGTCTGCCTTCAGGTTGTGCATATGTTTCATGAGAATCTGCTTTGCTTTTGGCCATGTTCTTTTATCTTCAGGCACAGGCTCTGGTATAAGTGGCAATCAGATTCATGGTAACATGTGAACAGCTGGTGAACAACTCTCACCCTTCTCATTCAGGTTACCTTTTCTAACCTATGCCCATATGATTTCCCTTCCTGCAGGCCATGGGGTTTTCCAGATTGAGCCTGGGAATGCACAGTCACAAGTGCATGGGTGACCAGCCCATATTTGGTCACTTTCTGGATCTACTGATAGTTGATGACATATGGGAATTGATTGGTTTCACCTGGGTCCAACCAGATCCACAGCAGAGTAAGCTGGAGACAAGCCATTTCTGAGGTATGAGTGTATCCATATTTGTGTTTGTGGACCTATAAATATTCTTCAGCTTTTTTCTGGAATATAGTTTTAAGCTATTTGAGTCTCATTTGTAAAGATTTGTTAGGGGAACTGAAGCAGTGTTTCATTTAAGGGTAATTATTTCCCCTCACTGAGATAAGACTCTTATGAGTCTTATACTCAGAATCTTGTGAGTGATAAGGTTTTCCACGGTGGCTGAGAGAAACAGGCACTACTCCCAAGCTTACACATGTGGCGCACACTGCTCTTTCTAATCTTGTTTTTCTGAGCTTGGGGGTCTCAATATGTTCCCCAGACTTGAACTCAAATGATCCTCAGCCTTTCGACTAGCTGGGACTATGGGTGTGCACCATCACACCCAGCCCCAGTGTTTGTTCCTAGTGATGGAGATTGAACCGAGGGCCTTACACACACTAGGCAAGCACTCTACCACTGAACTATACCTCAGCCCAGTTCTTTCCAATCTTGTCAGAGAATTATATCTTAGTCTTTACATTGGCTCTTCACACCAAACTCTGTTGAATGCTTAAGGTGGGGGTCTCCTCCACAGATCTTGAAAGTCTAAATCTTTCCTCTTTTCACAGCTTATCCAGCAATGTCCCATCTGGGTTTTATCTCTCTCTGTACATGGCCTGGAAACTGGGGCATTCGTAGGGTTCACTTAAATTATTACTCACTTTCAGACATCACTGTTTTTTATTCATTGTCTGATGCATTGTCTTGGAAACTACTGTTTCATATAAGCTAGTTTTTTGTTTGTGGTTGTTTCAGGCAAGGAGGGTTAACCTGGTCCCTGTTACTTCATTTTGACAGAAAGAAGATGTCCCCATTCATCAAGTCTTTGCTAACATTACATCTAAATTGATAAAGTCTCAGGCTTCATCTTAATTGACATAAATTTTGTTTCTGCCAAGATGATCCCTCCCTCACTTTTTGCATGTAGGTTTCAGGGTGTATCTTTATCTAATTTTACCTGTCTTTCCTTGCCATTTCTTCCTAGTCTTTTTGCTGGTTTCCCTCATTAACTCTAACTTATGGACTGTTGTCAGGGTATCAGCTGAATATTTGTCAGTCTATACCCGCTTGACCTTGTGACCTCATCTTGCCTTGTAGATCTAGAAAACACCTGTATCTAGGAAGCCTCAATTTTATGTTTCCAACCTGGGTTCCAGCCTTACATACCCAACAGCCTCATCAACATATACACTTGAATATCTTACTAGGTGTCTTAATCTTAAGCTGTCTAAAACATGTTAAGATATTGTCAACTCACCTCCCACCTACCATCTGAACCCCTCTACTCTTCCTGCAGTCTTTCTCATCTCAACTAAGGTAAGCTTCATCATTCCCATTGCTTGCGCTAAATTCTTGGAACAATCTTCAATTGTTCTTTTACATAGACTCTCCTTGCAAATTACATACAGAATTAACTATTTTATTTTATCACCTCCACTGATACCATCTAGGTTCACATGAGTGTCATTTCTTGCCTGAATTATTGCAACAACTCTCTAATTGGCCTTCCTGCTTCTGCCTTTGCCTTCCTTGAGGATCTCTTCTTAACAAAGTGACCAGAGTGAGCCTCCTAAAATTTACATAAGACCATTTTATGCCTCTGCTCAAAACTTTCCAATGGTGTCCCCATCTTAGAGTAAAAGCCAGAATCCCCATATTAGATAAAAAATCAGAATCCCCACAAAACAGGTCCTCATTTCACTGACAATCTTATTGACTATTCCTTGGTCATTGGACTCTAACTCTGCTAAAATCCTTTAGGACCTTTGAATGCACTAGGAGCATTATGCTTCAGGGCTTTGATAATTGCTATCTCTTCTGCTTGGCATGTCTTCCCTAGGTAAGTAAGCATCACTATCTTACATCCTGTGTCCAAATATCACCTCAGTGAAGCCCTGGAAAAGCACACTTTTAAAAGCAAGCCCCTGATTCTCTCTCTCCTTGCCAGTCCAGCTTAATGTATTATTTAGATTTACCTTATTGTTTCTCTCCTTCCAATAAAATGTAGGTTCTACAAGAGCAGGAATGTTTGTTAGTTCTCTAGGCAGTGACTTAAGCACTGCCTAACATAAGGTATTAAACTCAATATTAGCTAAATAAATATATGAAAGTAGATGGTTTTTAAAATTGCTCTGAAAATTTTTCTAAATTAATCCCTTATTACAAGTATCTTAACTGGTTACGTGCACTGGAATCTTTGGCAACAGGGTAAAAAGCATTAAAAAAATGAGCGTCCAAATCAAAGCCCCTCTGTTGTCCAGCATGTTTTACTTAGCATAATACTTTCAGGGGTCAGTGTGGCACATGTATTAGTACTTCCTTCCCTTTTATGGCCAAATAATATTCCACTGTTCACCAGTGACAGGTAATTGGGTTGTTTCCACTTTTTGCTAGCCTAAATGATACTGCTATGACCACCTTGTGCGAGTTTTGTGTAGACATGTTCCTGTTTTGCCATTTTCTCTTTTGGCAGTGCTGTGGACTGAACCAACGGCCTTGTGCATGCTAGGCACTCTACCATTGAGCTACATCTCCCACTCCATGCACATATTCTTTTAATTCTCTTGCATATATACCAAGTAGTGGAATTGCTAGCTCACATGGTAACACAAAAGTAACTTTCTGAGGAACAGTCAAATTGTTCTAAAGCAGTGCAACATTTTAAAATCCTACCAGCAATATATGAGGGTTACAATGCTTTTTTAGTTTGTTTGTTCACTTTTATTTTGTAGTACTAAGAAATGAACTCAAGATTGTTCCACCTCTAAACTACATCCAAAGCCTTTTTAATTTTGAGATGGAGTTTTGTGAAGTTTGCAATGTTGGCTTAAGGTTTGCAATGCTCCTACCACACTCTCTCTATTCCCTATGATTAGAGATGTGCATCATAGTGTCTGGCCAACACTTCCAATATACCCACATTCTCACCAGCACTGACTTCTGTCTGAAATTAGGAGGAAAGTGGTATGCTGTGGTTTTGAATTGTATTTCCTTAATACTAATGATGGTAGGTCACATATGGTATTATAAAAGGAGAAGGGGAGAATAGTTGAAATTCTTCACCTCAAAAGCAAGAATATTTACTTGTTCAAAGTCTACTCTGTTTGAAAATGCGCCTTTCTCAGAGGTGTCATCTTGCTTTCTTCTTTTCTGGACCTTGGGGTTCAGAGACTGACGTTCAATTTGATAACCTGATTTCTATATGCAGGGTACATCAATGTGTAGGAAAAGTACCTTAACTGTGTAGAAAAAGGCATCTAACCAGGGTACTTCAACTATGTAGAAAGGTAAGTATATTCTCACTTATACCCCAAACAAGAAACATACAACTGACTAAGAAAAATCTACACTCTTCAGCTAACACTTTCAGCTCTCTAATTCAGAAGCAGTGTGATGTGTAGATACAAAATAAGGGTAGAGGTTAGGTTTTGTCAAGTTTTGATTGTAAATTCTGGCAGATGGAACAACACAAGGAAGTTTAAACTATGCTTTAAGGAAAAGTACTTTTTCTTACATTAAAGGTGGTTTTAAATTGGTCTTACCCTTGAGGGATCTTCCTTCATGTATGGAGGCTCTCCTTGAAGCATCTCAATAGCCATGATGCCTAGAGACCAAATGTCAATTTTAGTGCCATAAGCTTTCTGTGTAACCATTTCTGGTGCCATCCAATAAGGTGTTCCAATCATGGTAGTGTGTTTATTCTGTTCCGGGGTGATCTGAGCACAAAAACTAAAGTTGGCTAAGAAACAAATACAAAACACCTAGAGTTAATAGCTTCTAGGGATGGTTTTATAAAGAGTTCACCTCAGATGCCATAATTAAATTTTGGCTATTCAGTTTGTTTTTGTTATTTTATAAAAGAATTTAATAATGATGATTTAATAATCCAGACTGGGATTAAAATGTTTTGATGATGTTATATACTGCCACTTTTTGGTTTTTCTTCTTACAACAGAGTGCAAATTATTAGGAGGGTTTTTACTCTTAATAATAGTTTTTATCCTAAAAATTTTAGTAAAACTGGAAGAGTTGTCCCAAAGGGGGCTGGGGATCACCAAGGGTGGACACCAAATTTAATGCAATAAATCAGTCAAAGGTCAAGACACTGAAACTACTTTAGAGTAAAATAAAGAGAAGCTAGAATCCCTACGCATACAACTTACAGAGTTTAGAAACAGAACACAGTTGAGTGCCACTGTACTGACAAAGTACTCACTAGCATTAATCTACCCCGCCTGTCTCTAGTATCATTGAGTAATGGAAAACCTACTTTAGTACTTGATGTTAATTTTGTGGAAATGTTCAGGATGAGAATTTTCAATCTCTTCTTCCCTTCTACTGTTAAAGTCATTCAACTACTTATGCAACTACTGGCATCAAGTCTGTAAATTTTAGACTAATTTGTATTTACATAAGAATGAATAATAGCTATGAACTGCTTGGTTTGTTTTACCTAACAAGGAGATTTTGGAAACTGTTTATTTCAGAGATCCTTCCATATTAGTATATTTATCTGACTCATTTTAAAAACGATAATACATTACAGTGTATAAACATACCAAATGACATTCCTTTACTGTTTGACATTTAAGGTAGTTTAGTTTTTCTTTACCATGTTGCAGAGAATACCCTTTTAATAATTGTGGTGCATATAATTATTGATTCTATAGGAATGAATATTGAAAAGAGCCACTTAGTTAAAATAATATTTATAGTAAAAAGTATTTATATTATTTATTATTAAGAGTATTTATAAAAGCCAGGTACCATTCCAAATACCTTGTGAAAATATCTAATCCTCACGATAACCATGTAAAGATAAGTAGATTTTATTAATTATTTTTTATTCTAAGATATTATTAATGACAGCAGAATGCATTACATTTCTTATTACACATATAGAGCACTTTTTTTACAAATCTCTGGTTGTATGCATAGTATATTCACACCATTTATGACTTCATACATGCACTTAGGGTAATGATATCCATCTCATTCTACCATCTTTTTTTTTTTTCCTTCACCCTTTTGCCATCTCCCTTCCCCTCCCTCCCCATTGGCCATTCTAGTGTTCCTCTAATCCTCCTATGCTCCCCATCCCAACCCAACTGTGAATTGGCCTCCTTATATCGGAGAAAACATTTGGCATTTGGCTTTTTGGGATTGGCTAACTTCACTCACCATTATATTCTCTAACTCCATCCATTTTCCTGCAAATGCCATGATTTTATTCTCTCTTATTGCTGAGTAATAGTCCATTGTGTGTATATACCACATTTTCTTTATCCATTCATCTACTGAAGGGCATCTAGGTTGGTTCCACAGTTTAGCTATTGTGAATTGTGCTGCTATAAACATTGATGTGGCTGTGTCTCTGTAGTATGTTGTTTTCAGGTCTTTTGGGTAAAGACCAAGGAGTGGGATAGCTGGGTCATAAGGTGGTTCCATTCCAAGTTTTCCAATGTATATCCATACTGCTTTCCATATTGGATGCACCATTTGCAGACCCATGAACAAGGTATGAGTGTGCCTTTTTCTCCACATCATCTCCAATATTTATTGTTCTTTGTGTTCTTAATAGCAGCCATTCTGACTGGTGTGAGATGAAATCTTAGAGTGGTTTTGATTTGCATTTCTCTAATTGCCAGATAGGTTGAGCATTTTTTTCATGTATTTGTTGATTGATTGTATATCTTCTTCTGAGAAGTGCCTCTTCCGTTCCTTGGCCCATTTATTGATTGGGTTATTTGGGTTTTTTTTTTTTTTTTTTTTTTTGGTGTTATGATTTTTGAGTTCTTTATATATTCTAGAGATTAGTGCTCTATCTGACGTGCATGTGGTAAAAATTTGTTCCCAACTAGTAGGCTCTCTGTT
This sequence comes from Tamias sibiricus, assembly GCA_025594165.1. NCBI lineage: Eukaryota > Metazoa > Chordata > Mammalia > Rodentia > Sciuridae > Tamias > Tamias sibiricus. The sequence goes on from CM046668.1 coordinate 53,462,498, forward strand.
CACCTCACTGATTGTTTCTTTTGCTGAGAAGAAGCTTTGTAATTTGAGTCTATCCCATTTACTGATTCTTGTTATTAATTCTTGTGCTACAGGATTCTTATTAAGGAACTTGGGACCTAATCCAACATGTTGGAGATTAGAGCTTACTTTTTCTTCTATTAGGTGTGGTGTAGTGTCTCTGGTCTAATTCCTAGATCCTTGATCCACTTTGAATTGAATTTTGTGCATAGTGAGAGCGAGAGGTTTAATTTCATTTTATTGCATATGGATTTCCAGTGTTCCCAGCACCATTTGTTGAAGAGACTATCTTTTCTTCAATGTACATTTTTGTCGCCTTTGTCTAATATAAGATTACTGAAATTATATGTGTTAGTCTCTGTGTCCTCTGTTCTGTACCATTGGTCTACTGGCCTATTTTGGTGCCAATACCATGCTGTTTTTGTTACTATTGCTCTGTAGTACAATTTAAGGTCTGGTATAGTGATGCCACCTGCTTCACTCCTCTTACTAAGGATTGCTTTAGCTATTCTGGGTCTCTTATTTTTCCAGATGAATTTCATGATTGCTTTTTCTATTTCTATGAGGAATATCATTGAGATTTTGATTGGCATTGCATTAAATCTGTATAGTGCTTTTGGTAGTATGGTAATTTTGACAATATTAGTCCTGCCTATCCAAGAACAGGGTAGATCTTTCCATCTTCTAAGGTCTTCCATAATTTCTTTCTTTAGTGTTCTGTAGTTTTCATTATAGAGGTTTTTCACGTCTTTGGTTGATTCCCAAGTATTTTATGCTATTGTAAATGGGGTAGTTTTCCTCATTTCCCTTTCAGAGGATTTGTCACTGACATATAGAAATGCCTTAGATTTATGGGTGTTGATTTTGTATCCTGCTACTTTGCTGAATTCATTTATGAGTTCTAGAAGTTTTCTGGTGGATTTTTTTGGGTCTTCTAGGTATAAAATCATATCATCAGCAAATAATGATAATTTGAGTTCTACTTTACCTATCTGTATCCCTTTAATTTCTTTCATCTCTCTTATTGCTCTGGCCAGCATTTCAATCACTATGTTGAATAGAAGTGGTGAAAGAGGGCATCCCTGTCTTGTTCCAGTTTTGAAAGGGAATGCTTTCAATTTTTCTCCATTTAGAATAATGTTGGCCTGGGGATTAGCATATATAGCTTTTATGATGTTGAGATATGTTCCAGTTATCCCTAGTTTTTCTAGTGTTTTGAGCATGAAGGGGTGCTGTATTTTGTCAAATGCTTTTTCTGCATCTATTGAGATAATCATATGGTTCTTATCTTTGAGTCTGTTGATGTAATGTATTACATTTATTGTTTTCCGTATGTTGAACCATCCTTGCATCTCTGGAATGAACCCCACGTGATCATGGTGTATTATATTTTTGATATGTTTCTGTATCCGTTTTGCTAGAATTTTATTGAGAATTTTTGCATCTATGTTCATTAAAGATATGGGTCTTAAGTTTTCTCTTTTGGATGTGTCTTTGCCTGGTTTGGGGATCAGGGTGATGTTGGCCTCATAGTTTGAGTTTGGAATTACTCCCTCGTTTTCTATTTCCTGAAATAAATTGAAGAGTATTGGTATCAGTTCTTCATTGAATGTCTTGTAGACCTCAGCTGTGTCTCCATCTGGTCCTGGGCTTTTCTTGGTTGGTAGGCTTCTGATGGCATCTTCTATTTCGATGCTTGAAATTGGTCTGTTCAAATTATGTATATCCTCCTGCTTAAGTTTGGGCACATCATACAACTCTAGAAATTTGTCGATGCCTTCGGTGTTTTGTATTTTGTTGAAGTACAGGTTTTCAAAATAATTTCCAATTATTTCCTGCATTTCTGTAGTGTTTGTTGTGATACTTCCTTTTTCATCACATATATTAGTAATTTGAGTTTTCTCTCTCCTTCTCTGTTAGCCTGGACAAGGGTCTGTCAATTTTATTTATTTATTCAAAGATCCAACTTTTTGTTTTGTCAATTTTTTCAATTGTTTCTTTGGTTTCAATTTCATTAATTTCAGCTCTGATTTCAATTATTTCCTGTCTTCTACCACTTTTAATGTTGGATTGTTCTTTTTTTTCTACAGCTTTGAGATGTAATTTTAAGTCATTTAATTGTTGACTTTTTCTTCTTTTGAGGAATGAACTCAATGCAATGAACTTTCCTCTTAGAACTGCCTTCATAGTGTCCCAGAGATTTCGATATATTGTGTCTGTGTTCTCATTCACCTCTAAGAATTTTTTAATCTCCTCTTTGATGTCTTCTGCAACCCATTGTTCATTCAGTAACATATTATTTAGTCTCCAGGTGTTGGAGTAGCTTTTATTTCTTATTTTTCATTGATTTCTAATTTCATTCCATTATGGTCAGATAGAATGCAGGGTAGAATCTCAACTTTTTTGAATTTGCTCAGAGTTGTTTTGTGGCTTAGTATATGGTCTATTTTAGAGAAGGTTCCATGTGCTGCTGAGAAGAAAGTGTATTCACTTGTTGAAGGATGAAATATTCTATATAAGTCAGTTAAGTCTAAGTTGTTTATTGTATTTTTGAGTTCTATAGTTTCTTTGTTCAGCTTTTGTTTGGAAGATCTATCCAGTGGTGGTGAAAGGGGTGTGTTAAAGTCACCCAGAATCATTGTGTTGTGGTCAATTTGACTCTTAAACTTCAGGAGAGTTTGTTTGATGAACATGGATGCTCCATTGTTTGGGGCATATATATTTATAATTGTTAAGTCTTGTTGGTGTATGGTTCCCTTGAGCAGTATATAGTGTCCTTCTTTATCCGTTTTGATTGACTTTAGCTTGAAGTCTACTTTATTTGATATGAGGCTGGAAACCCCTACTTGTTTCCTCTGTCCATATGAGTGGTAGGATTTTTCCCAACCTTTTACCTTCAGCCTATGGATGTCTAGAAAAGTAAGGATATATTTCTCTCTTAATTAAATACATGAATAAGATGAGGTCTTAATAATTTCTTTGCCACATGGTTTTGAATATAAACTGAAACAACAAATTATACACTTGCTAAAAGTCAGTTGCACTTTTTATTCTCATTCCCATTAGAGTAGAACAACAAAGGCTGAACATTATTTGTAACCACTAAAAGTATCAGTCGACATATTCTAGTATTATAAAAAGAAAAAAACACATAATGGTATTATTGTATTATATACCAGGCATTTATTCAGATTCTGGGAGAAAATAAAGGCACAGGAAAATACAAATAAGTAGAAATAAACTTGTCACAAGTTAAAAATTTTGACACATAAAAGAAGACCCAAGTGAATGCAGTTAGAACAACTCCTAAAATAGAATTTATATCAACTATGAAAAAAGTTTAGAAAAACAAATTAAGAATAAGTAGATATATTCTTGTTAAGTTTGATTAGTTTTTAGGTAACCAAATATACTTTGTTAAGGAATATGATATTTTGAACTATGAAAGAATTCTTATTTCCTTCCTTTAAGCACTTAGTTTAACCACAACACAGAATTAAAATTTCAAAAATTGTTACCTTAATGAAAATAATTTACTATGTATTATACAAAGTTTACAATTCACATGTATTACACAATAGTCCCTCATAAAATTTTAATCATGTCATTTATGACAATTATCCCTGTGACATTAAGACAAAGGAGTAACAGTTTCAGTGACAATAAGCATACCATTATCCTAAGTCTCCTCTATAGAAGAAGTTACAGAGGGACAGATGAGACACTTGTTTGTGGCTTAGACTTGGGAAATTTGGAAAATCCCCCAGCTTAAGCAAACAGAACATCTGGAAATTCATTAAAAATTATAAAGAAATGACCAGTTTATTTACTGTCAGTAAAGTCAGAGGCAGACTTGCTGATATTAAAGGTAAATATGTGCCTTGCTTTGTCTGTGATAGTTCTCGTTTTCCAATTTTGGGGGGTAGAGGGAGTAGGAGTGGGTGTGACAAAGGGTTACTGGGGATTTAAGTGAGAGACTTTAGTACTTAGTTACATCTCCAGCACATTTTAATTTTTATTTTGAGACAGGATCTCACTAAGTTGCTTAGGGACTTGCTAAATTCCTGAGGTTGGCCTTAAACTTGGGATCCTCCTGACTCAGCCTCCTGAGTCACTGGGATTAAAGGCACGCACCACCACACCTCTGGTTGCTTGGTATATTTTGAAAGCAACCCCATTTTTTTCTCAAAAGTGCACTGTCTGGATGATAAACTATTGTGATGACTATAATGAGATTTGCCAGAGAATTTAGTTCTTTAAAGACTTTAACCAGGCATGCTTGAAACCCCAGCTACACCAGAGGTGGAAATGGAAAGATCACAAGTTCAAAGGTCAAGCTAGGCAAATTTTGAGACTATCTCAAAGTAAAAGAATAAAATAAAATGAAAATTCTGGGGATGTAGAGCACCCTTAGATTCAATCCATACCACCAAAAAAAAAAAAAAAAAAAAAAAATTAAAAAGGGCCTCTACCTCATTCCCAAGGTATTCTACACATGAAGAGCTGAAACTCTGATTTTAGATGAAACAATATGAGATAACTTGCAGAGAATGTGTACAATAAAAATTCTCTGTGCAGAAAAAATTTCCGTTTATTCATCTCTTGCTAACCACACATCAACCTACTTCATCCCAAAGAAAGCAAACTCACCTCTTTGCACACAGCAGCAATCTCTGCCTCATCCATGCAGGCTGCTGTGGCAACATCAGTCAGTGACCCACCAGCAAGGTACTCCATTACTACAAACAAGTCATCTCCAACCAGGTAACTAAAAACAGAAAATAGAAAACATTCATTTTATTTTTAAAAACATATTATACTCTATGTTCCAGAGTGTTAAGTACCACAATAATAAAATGACAAAACTGGTAATTGAGAGCTAAGAAGAAAACTAGAAAGTTACTATGTAACAGCACACACACACAAAAAATGTCCATGGGCCATTAGGCTATTCATCATGAATTTTAAGTCATAGTGTTCCCATAATAGTAGTCTAGGTGTATATTTTGGAGTTTTTCAACCAAAATGACCCTATCAAGTAGGGATTATTGGTCTTGTTTTTCAGATACAGAGACAGAGGCTTGGAGAGGTTAAGTAACTCATCTAAGATCACATAGTAAGTGACAGAATCAGCATCTGCAGTCAAGTTCTAATGATTCCAAAGCCTATGGTTTACCTTAAACAGCATTCCATGCCAACTGGAAATATTATTTTAAAAAGCAAAGAAATGTACCTGAAAATTTATTTTCATGAATGTAGGCTCCATAATTTGGGCTAGAGCCTCAAAATATATTATCGTTTACCCTTCCTAAAGTTCTTCTTAAAAGAAAGAAAATCACCTATAACCCTCTAATACAGCCACTGGTATCATTTTTTACTAGTTATCTTTCATTCATATATGTGACCACTTTGTTAAAAATTGAACAATGTACTTAATTTTACATTCTACCTTTTTTAAACATCAATTTCTAAACTAGAGGAGCTTTTCATTTTTTGGTGTGTGTGTGGGTACTGGGTATTGAAATCAGGGGCACTCAACCACTGAGCCACATCCCCAGCCCTATTTTTGCATTTTATTTAGAGATAGACTCTCACTGATTTGCATAGGCCCTTGCTAAATTGTGGAGGCTGACTTTGAACTCATGATCCTCCTGCCTTACCTCTCTAGCTGCTGTGATTACAGGTTTACACTATCACACCTGGCCTAAAGGAGCTTTTGATAAACATGTACAATTTGCCTACAAACAACAGCAGTTGAAATAAAAGCTGATTTAAACATTTAATAATTATGTGTAGTCACTCTGTGGGTTAAGACATGAATCTCAGCTGATCCTTAATGTTCTGCTTCTGATCATTTGCATGAATATACACACCATCATCAATGTCCTTCATTTAGCTGCATTCTTTCACTAGCCAAGTAATATCCTTGTAGCAGAAGGACTTTCTGACTTGGAATATGTTATTTTCACCTCTCCTCTTTCTCTTGTAATTTTATTTCTCAGTATTGACACTTCAAAGTGGCTAGCCTCCATCCAACCACTAGAATACAAATTTCCATATTTTTATCCCTATGTTTCAAAGAACCTCAAACATATTTTCCTGTCTAAGAAGTGAATTATGTTGGGATTCTTTAATTCTTTCATCACCAAAAGCTCATTAAGGATCAGTTCCTTCTGTGGCTGTTTCTGTAAATTAATCTGCTTAATAGCAACCTGTAATGCAAACAGAGTTAAAAAACAGATTAATGGTTTTTCTAATTCTCTTAGAAAGTAACAAACACCAACCAGTTAATAATTTATAGTAACACCTGATAATACATACTGAGATTTTAACTGACAAATAAGTAGTATTTTTTTCTTGCACACTGACTATGCATAGTGTTTTACACTACCTGGACCCTAAATATGTTCCAATTTATCTTGAAGTTGATTAACCAACCTACAGTCAGTCCAGTTCCAGCAATTATTCCTCCTTTCAATTCAACCAGGGAAATTCTTTTTTAAATATTTGCTTATTCATGACATATTTCATTCCTTGTTCCCCCTAATGTGAGAATGGCTATAAAATTATATAGATTAATTTTTATGACATATCCAACTAAAAATACTTTCCTATTGATTATGCTTAGCTTTATCTAGTTTTTCTCCTAAACAAAACCTACTATAACATCTAGAAGTATGAAACAGTTGCTACCTTCTGACCCAGAACCACATCAATAGCAGTAAAAACTGTGCTAGAAAACCGAGGAGGAGAAAGACACAATCAGACTTAAGACATATAAATCACAGCCATCTACAATATGCAAAGACTTTGCCTTTCTCCCAATTGAAAAAGGATCAAAGAACAATTAAGATTTAGCATCATTTAAAAAAAAGGAAAGGGAAAAGAGAAGACAATCCTTGTAGCGAAAAACTTTTATTTGAAATATTTTAGACCTACAAAACATAGAAAAAATGATAATAAAAGAATGAATAACATACACTTATGAATACAGTTCCCTGCTTAAGAAACAAAGAGCTGCAAATAAACTCGAAGACTCCTGGTATGTCCTATCCTGTGGCATTCTCCCTCCACCCAAGGGCAACCTGTATTTGGTATTTATCATGTATTTGAAGTGCATCATTTCCATGCATTTTTCTATACTTTTAACCATGAAGTTTCTGTTTATGTTTTTCTCTTCAATTTGGTTTTTAAAATTCATTTGGCTGGGCATGGTGGCACACGCCTGTAAAACAGCTGGGGAAGTAGCTCACTAGTAAAGCACCTTGAATTGAATCCTCTGTTCCATAAATACAAAAATAAATAAATTCACCTGGATTTCTGATACTTATCCATATGCATGGGTATTATAGAATTCAAAAACATTTCATGTATTTATTTATGTTTTTAGTACAGGGAATTGAACCCAGGGTGCCTTACTCCTGAGCTCACTCCCCAGTCCTTCTAAATGCATGGGATATTGCTTTGCTTTGCTTTTTCTTTGCAATGCCAAGGATGGAATGCAGGACCCACGTGTGTCCTAGGCAAGCACTCTACAGTGAACTACATACTCAGGCCCAAATCACTATTTTATAATCCTGCAATCAAATTGTCTTTTAAATATGTCGTGGGCAATTTTTCCATCTAATAATCCCTTGCCTTCTATGAGAGATAACATACAAGAAGAAACAATGATGTAAAGTCATTGCTAACAAGTAAGGTTTTTAACAACTGCATTATGTATTCACACAAATCCCCTAAGGTACCACTCATAGAATATAGTGAGTACTCAATGTCAGGTGGAAAAGGAGAGCTCATGCTGAATACCCAGTAAATAGAGAATACTATGACAATACCATCGTAAACACTTACCCTTGTCCAATTTTCTCATATCTTGTATATTTTGTTTTAGGGTCACCAATGCTCACACTAGTTCTTATTAAAAAAAAAAAAAAAAAAAAAAAAAAACAACAACATTAAAACTCAGTTAAGCGTTTTAAACACAAATTGATTTTGGTATCATTATTCCTTTCAATAAACTCTACTGATTTTAAACCAGTGGTTTTTAAACCATCAAGTTTCATCAATAATTTATTTCAAACAAAACACTGAAGAAGCTTAATTAAACCAATAAGGTATCAGAAACAAGAAGACACACACTCTCCACTAGGTTAGGACTCCTTACTAATCTCTTTCTCAAAAATCATGACATTTCAGAACAAACAATTGTTCTAGTCTGCCTGAGACCTAAGGGGATTCTCAGGATGTACAGCTTTCCAAATGGCAATTCCAGCAGGGTGTGATGGCACATGCCTGTAATCTCAAATATTCAGGAGCTGAGGCAAAAGAATCACAAGCTCAAGACGAGTCTTGGAATCTCAGTGAGACCCTGTCTCAAAACAAAAAATAAAAAGCTACCCCTAGGTGTAGCTTGGTGGCAAAGCATCCCTGGGTTCAATCCCCAGGACAAAAATAAACAAAAACTTGGCAATTCATGGGAAATTCCTCACTCTACTTATCTTCTCTACTGCGCGTATTACACACTAGTGATAATTCATGAAAATACTGAAAATACTATCAATAATAATAAATGAATAATAGCCAAATGAATAACCCTAATTGGTTTGTCTGACTATTCCAATATATCTTCTTTCAATATATTTCGGCAACCACCTCCTACTGCAGAGATTACTCTAATATGAACTAATCATGTACTATTTTAGGAATGTTCAACGTCATGATGACGAAATGGTAAAATGAGGAGGTGGGATATAAAATCATAATGTCAATTCTTATGACCAGCAAGTCAATACATAAGAAAACCACATTAAATTTTCACTTATGCAAGATCAAAGAAGACATGAACATGTCAAGAAAACTCCCATAAATAATCTTATGTAGGTACTCAATCTCAAGTTAGCTATTCAGGTTCAAGCCAAGAAGCTAAGGGCATAAAGATAGTGGATGTGATAACTAAAGGTCACAAATGAATAGTCACAACCAGTATTCTGGTTTATTTTTTTAAAGCAACAGCCCTCCTAAGGGATGGACAAGTATATATAAATATCTGTGGGATACCACAGTCAAAGCAGGTTCATATTGGAAAGAACTGAGAAATAAAGAACAATTAAATGCTGAACATGTAAGTGCTTATAATGACCTCTCTATATAGTACTTTCCCTTGAGCCTTCTAGGTCACTTTGTTCTTTAGGGTTACTGGAGCCTTGTAATCAGACATTATTGTTAGCCCCTTCCTGGAACTGTTTACATTATTTATAATGCTTGATTTAGGCCACTGTTGGTAAATGAGTGAAGAGACAAGATACGTGTTTTTTCTTAGAATATATTTTATGACTACACATTTGTATTTCAAAAAGCTGTCAGTTTGGACAAATGTATACAAACTTCCTTTGACAAAGTTTCCAACTATGTCCATGTTCATCATATTTAGATTTGGCTCACAGGAATGAAGTACTGCTTTGAAAGGGAGTGATTTCACTATTAATACCCAATACATTTCAAATGCAGTCACAAACAAAATGAACATTACTTTGCCTTCACTGTTTTTGGGTGGTACTGGGGGTTGAGTCCAGGGGCACTTTTCCCCTGAGCTATATCCCCAGCCCTTTTAATATTTTATTTTGCAACAGGGTCTCACCAAGTTACCCAGACTGATCTTGAACTTGAAATCCTCTGCCTCGATCTCATAAATTACTGCAATTATAGCCATGTGCCACCATGCCCAGCTCATTACAGTTTAATGAAACAAACAAAAACCGTAACATAACAAAACAAAACAAAACAATTTTTCTTTCTGCTCTATGGAAAAATAAAAGGCATACATTACAATCCAACTGGATCTTTCTTTACTTTTTTTTTTTTTTTTTTTTTTTTTTTTTTTTTTTTTTTTTTTTTTTGCAGTGCTGGAAATAGGACCAGGGCCTTTCACCCACTAGACAAGTGCTCTACTACTGAGCTATATTCCCAAGGCTTGGAGCAAATACTTTAAGAAATGTTAATTCATGAATAATGTGAAATATAGATATCATACTGCATTTCTCCATAATCTCTTCATCAGTCAAAATTGTCTTCTTTTTCTGTTTTTTCTGAAGACTTATCATTATTCACAGCATTTGAATCACCAAGAGGTGAAGGAATAGCATCAGTTACAGACCCTGCGGAAATCTGTAGAGATATAGTTCATTATTGAAATATGAAAAAAATTATTTTCGGATATTCTTACTGACACACTATTCAGTTCCTTCCTTTTTAATCGAAACTGAGTTATCTCTCTTATTGTTCTAAAGAATGCAATACTTTCAGACAACAAAAACACATGTGTTCAAAAACGTGAAACATTCTTCTTTGCCATAGCATGAATGTATTTAAAAGTGTAACAAGCAGCAAGGTGCAGTGGTGCATGCCTGTAATCCCTGTGGCTTGAGAGGCTGAAAAGTGATGATGTCAAGTTCAAAGCCAGCCTCAGCAACTTAATGAGGCCCTAACCAACAGAGCAAGACCTTTTATCAAAATAAAAAATATAAAAAAAAAGTGACTAGGAATGTGGCTCAGTGGTTAAGTGCACATGGGTTCAATCCACGATCCCCCCCCAAAAAAAAAAAAAAAAAAATCGCAGGTCTGTGAATGAAATTTATGTATGCCCAGATCTGAAATAGTATAACAGGGGTTAGGGGTGTAACTTAGTGGTAGAGTGCTTTCCTAGCCCATGTGAGGTACTGGGTTTGATCCTCAGCACCACAGGAAAAATAAATAAATAAATAAAGTCATTGTGTCCATTTATAAATAAAGTATTTTTAAAGGCAAAAAAAAAAATTAAAATAGTAAAACAACATAGTAAAAAAGAAGCACACTTTAATAATATTGTTTTTAATAACAAAAGATTAAATACAAAAGACTAGAAACTTTGATGTTGAGAAAACTATTACTAATTTCAACAAAACATTTTATACAAATACAATGTTGTCTACCCTCCCCTTTCACCTCAAAGACCTAATGGTAAGGAATAAAGAAAATATAGCCATCTATCATGAGATCGGGACAAATGGCAGTCTGGGGTGCTCTGCCTGTACACTGCACTGTGTGCCACCACATCACAGCCCCCTGCAAGTCCCTTTAGTAGTTCTCTCTTCCTGGCTCCATCTGGGGTCATCACTATTAAAGTCTCCATGAGCTGGTGAGGAATTTCACATGTAAATGTCCTTTGAATGACATTGTGGCTTTGAGAGAAGTGTAAATTGAGAAATAAAATATATAATCTGGGAAAGAGGAAAGATCCAAGTTTCAGATATAATAGTTATCCACATTATCAGATAGAACAACCAGAGACATAGATGACTTATCTGGAAACGTGGTTAAATATCGAAAGAAGAAACTCAGTGAGTTAAGTATTCTAAGTTTTAAAGAAGCCATTAGATTTTTATTTTTCAAAAAAAGTAGTTTTTGATGAGTACTCTTTTAGGTAAAATTCTTAATTTAATCTTGAGTTAATTTTCTCTTAGTAAAATATTTTAAACTTGAAGGCTTTTGGAAATTATCACTGAAAGTAAAAAACAAACAGCTGTTTTTAGAAACACACACAGATGCACAGATGCTCAGATGCAAAGACCAGGTCATTAGTCAATCACTCACTGATTTTGTGTAATCTGGTCCTGGGGCAATGACAAGAGGTGCAGCCTCTTCATCACCATCATCTTCCTCTGTTATCAAGGCTAATGTTTCTGACCCCTTGGTATTCAGCTGCATTCATCACATGAGCAAAGAAGACGAGACAGTAAAATTAAAATGTGACCATCTCTCTTCTTTAAGTATAATTTAAGAAGTTATTTTTTCAATGGCTAATTTTTAAATGGTTAAACTCACTGATTCCAATATAATCAATTAAAAATAAAGGTAATTTATGAAATATAAAAATGTAAATATATGAGATATATGCATATGATAGATATTCTTCAGTACTATTTAGTATTATGTTAAATATTTATTTACCTCTGATGGCTGAATTTATTTTAGAAAGCAAAATAAGAACAGATTTGTTTTCAATAAACTAAATTAGAACTAGAACTATAAGAAATCAATTATTAACTTACTGCTGGTGGTCTAGAAGGGATGACATCCTTCTCTGAATATGAAAGAGAAAACAATGATAACAATTCATGAAAGAAAACTTTCATATGACAAAAAGAAAACTAATGTAAAAAGGAGCAAGTAAAATTTCTTAAACTGATTTCATTTTAAGTAGAATTACCTCTTTAGAAAAATGACAGTAAGAGAAATATAAATAATAATTCATGTAAGATTCAGCTATTAACTCTATATTCATATGAATCCTTCAAACTCCATTTTAAAAATCCTGAATTGATAAAAAAATTGTTGAATTTCATGGTATGCAAATTATACTTCAATAAAGTTATTAAAATGTAATGGTGGCCTGGCATGGTCACACACCCTTGTAATCTCAGTGGCTCAGAAGTCTGAGGCAAGAGGATCTAGAGTACAAAGCCAGCCTCAGCAATTTAGTGAGGTACTAAACAACTCAATAAGAACTTGTCTCTAATAAAATACAAAATAGGGCTGGGGATGTGGGTCAGTGGTTGAGTGCCCCTGAGTTCAATCCCAGGTACCCCAACCCCCTGAAAAAATAATGTAATGGAAACTATGTCCATAAATCTGTATTAAAATAAAACATTCATTATTTAAGATACTTTCTCCAGTGAATTGCCTACCAAGGAAAAAGGGGATATATAAAGCCACCAAACATGGCATATGTGAAAAGCATTATTTTTGACATAAGTATTGTTTTTCTAAAATTTAACTTAGTTACTAGTTGACACAAAAGTTCTAGGTAAAAGTATGGCCTTTTCCTAAGCATACCAGATTAAAGTTAGAAAGGTCAAGATCAGTATTACTTGCAAAGAAGTCTACTTCTCCTTTGAACCTGGCCTTTATTTCTGTGATGGCAGAAACATATTAAATACAATTGATTTAAACTACATATGATTTTTGCTTCATTAGATTTTTAAAAATATGTTTTAGTCATAGATGGACACAATTTGAAAAATGACAGAAAAATGACAGTAATGTATTTATTTTATTTTTATGTGGTGCTGAGGATCAAACCCAGTGCCTCGCATATACTATGGAAACTGAGTTACATCCCAGACCTTAATTATGTTATTTTTGGAAACAAGCACACTAAGCACATGCTAGACGCTACCACAAATTATCCTCGAGTCCCAAGATTTTAATGTTATGTACTCATATTTGTTCGTTTCCTCCCCCATCCCCTGTAATGGGGATTGAATCCATGGGTGCTTTACCACTGAGCTTCACCCCTAGTCCCCCAATCCTTTTGAAAAATTGGAGACAGGAGCCTTGCTAAGATCCCAATGCCTGCCTCAAATTTGTAATCCTCCTACTACCACCTCCAAATTCTCTGGGATTACAAGTGTGAGCCACAGCAACTGCTTTCACAAATTGTTATTATTATTATTGTTATTATTATTGTTATTATTATTTTAGTTTTCTTTCTTTCTTTCTTTCTTTTTCTTTCTTTCTTTCTTTCTTTCTTTCTTTTTTGACATAAGGCCTCACAATTTTACTCAGGTTTGTCTCAAACTCATGGACTCAAGTGATCCTTGTGCATCAGTCTGCAGAGTAGTTGGAACTACAGGCATGTGTTACCAATACCAATTTTTATGTTTTTATTTTTTGGCAGTAGTGGGGATTGAAGGCAGGAACATTATACCACTGAGCTACATCCCTAGCCCATTTTGTTTTGAGATAATGTCTTGTTAAACTGCCCAGGCTGGTCTCAAACTTATGATTCATTCTCAGGTTCCTGAGATGCTGGGATAATAGGCATATGTCAATATGCTCAGACATCTTAAATTGCTGTTTTTTATTCTGGATTTCCTATCATATGTAAAATGGCTTATCGATATGGGATTATACAGCCAAATTCAGTGGCATGCACCTGTGTTCCCACCTGCTCAGAAGCAGGAGAATCACTTGAGCCAAAAAATATGGTAGCATCACAGGAATCCCCACGAAATACTCAAAGAAAAGAAAAAAATGGTGTATTCTAATAACTAATAAAGAGAAAATATCCCAAGTTTATACACATGAATGCTGGTGGGTTTCAATGGTAGAGCTCTTCCCTAGAATGCTCGAGGCTGTTAAGTTTTTATTTTTATTCATATTAGTAGCCCCAAAGCAAAAATCTAAATAAATGGTCTAAATACACCTATATAATGGTCTATCTATCTATCTATAAATGTGTGTGTGTGTGTGTGTGTGTGTGTGTGTGTGTGTGTGTGTGTATTTGCAGTACTGGGGGTGGTGTTGAACCCAAAGACATTCTACCAGTGAGCTATATTCCCCAGCCCTTTTTTATTTTGAGATTCAGTCTTGCTAAATTGACGAAGCTACCCTAAAACATGTGATCCTCCTGTCTCAGTTTCCTGAGCTGCTGGAATTAGTCATATGCCACCAAACTTGGTTTAAGATCTATTTTATGGTTCGTTCAGTGGGACACACCTCTCTTCCAGCACTCAGGGCATTGATAAACGAGGATTGCTTGAGCTCAGGAGTTCAAGACCAGCCTGGTCAACGTAATGGGACTCCATCTGAAACAAATAAAAAACCCACAAAACTGATTGTCAATTTTTCTTTTCTTTTTCACTGTTGAGGATTGAATCCCGGGGTGCTTTACCATTGACTTACATCCCCAGGACTTTTGGGTTTTTTTTTTTATTTTTTACTTTGAGACACAAACAAATTTTCATTAAGTTACTGACACTCAAATTGTGATCTGTGATATCTTCATGAGGCAGGGCCGGGCAGAGCCTCCCAGCCAAAAATCCTTTTTCATGAAAGATACCATGGTGCTGAAAGAGTTAACTTTGACTGGGTAGGTTCTCCTATTTACTTGCTGTTCTATTCTTTATATATACATGTGGCCACCAGGTATCCCTATTTCGATTACTTATAATGAGACAATCTATAAATTAATTTTTCTGGAATCTAGAGCTAAAAACATAAAATACCTTTTTATACTAATATAACAGGTTCTTAACTAAATAGCTTTAAGAGTCTTTTTGTAATTGAAAGTAAATCCCTCTTATTTTCAAAATAATTTGATGTAGTAATACAAATCTTTAGAACAAAAGTCCTTCAAAGCTGCCTCTCCCTTTCCCTGCTTCTTGTTTTAAAAAACAATAAATGCCATGAAATTCCAGTCAGACAAAATTAACTTTTATCAAACAAGTTTAAACAGTATGCAGAAAGAATGACTAAGTTAGAGATATGAGGTAAAAATTATAACATACGCAGATAGTTACGTACAGTTCATGTAGTTACCTCGATACTTATGATATGTAATCGGTAAATGATTCAACATCTTTCCTAAGTTTTATGATGTAAAAGAATGTGTAATGCCAATAAATGTTGCTTATATACTCATACAAACTGAAAATAAACCAGCAGAAGAAGCAGAAGATTCCACAGCCTAACTCATGTCTAAGTGCTGATTTCTCTGACACGGGCTGACTCCTTTACTTTGTGCTACGTTGAGCGCTGGTGTAGTACCCCCCAGCTGACAACCCACTTTGGCAGCCCTGGATAGATCTTGCCACTCTGCACCTCCAGTGGAGACCACCAGAGACCTCCGCAGTGATCCTCCTGCCTCAACCCCATAAGTAGCTGGGCTTATAGATGTGCACCCCTGCACCAAACTCTATTATCAGTTTTCAAGTGTGCATAAAAGTAACTGTAGTTACCATATTGACCATCATATATCTCTGAAACTTACCCATGTTTAACTGAAACTTTGTAATTTCTGACTAAGATACTAGCCTATTAGAACTAATAATAAACAAGTTCCCTGTCTCTTTTAAAATAAAAAAGTTCCCTATCTATTTTAAGGTGCACTTGGTATTCTCCAGGGTGGTGGGTTTTCCCTCCTCTCATCTCCAGCCCTTGCCAGGAAGCCATCCAAGTCAGTCACTGTAATTATTACTGTTGCCACATTTTAAGGATGAGAAAAATGCTAAATATCTTGCCCAAGGTCAATGAGCCAGGCAGTTCTGGTTCCTGAGCTTGGGTCTCCAGAAAGCAATGCTTTTCCCTTCCACGAAAGATTTGTTCCAGCCCCTCAGAGCCTCCTACCACTCCAAGGAAACATGCTTCTATGAACCTAGGACAGAGAGGCATGGCAGCCCTAGGAAGCAGCAAAAAATATGAGTATGTAACAGGATGGGAGTGATTGAGGGCTCAGGCATGAGAAGCCCCCACATGGGGATCAGGAGATGAACTGCTGGTGCACATCCTGTCATTGCTGGGTGTAAAGGGTGAATGGGAGGCTGAGTCTCCCCTGGGGGCCTCCCACTACAGCACTGGGATGAGGGAAGCTAAACACAGAGTCAGTACATGGGGGCTCTCCATAACTTGTACCTCGCAGCTCAGAGTCAAGTCCCTGAGTGCCTGGAGGCAGGACAAAGGGCGGGCTGGTAAACAAGTCAATACCAGGGCCCATGGTGGGGTAGGGGGCACTGTGAATTACTCGCCCCACTGCACTCCTAATGCTCCACTCCAAATGTTTCACATGGTACATCAAATAAATATTTACATTAAAAAAATAGATTCTTCTTTAAAACACACTATCAGACTAGTCTCAGTCCTCAGTAATAGCTGAGGAAACTGTAGCCTAGAAAGAGGTAAGAGACTGGCCCAAAGCCAAACATAAAGTGGTTCTGTTTTATCTCTTTGTCTATCCAGGGACACCACAGTGCACTCTGAAGCCCTGTGACTTGGACTGTGCACCTTCCAGTTCCGTAATCCCACCTCATTTGCTCTAAATGCTTCAGCTTTATTGCCAGCCCAACCTGAGGTGCTTCTTCTAATACATGTGCAACCCACAGACACCCTTAATTCAATGCACACCCACTAATCCTCACCTCCTGTACAGGTGCAGACTTGCCACTCTTTGGGGGACTCTGAGTTGGAGACCTGGGCCCAGGCAGGTCTGTGGGATGTTGTGCTGGGGAGTATACCTCTGTTGGCTCCCATTTGGTCCCCAGCTCTATCTGGAGACTCACCGTTTCTGACATGTACCTGTGGAAAAACAGACCAAATGAAAGGGGTCACTTCCCACCTTGGCCCAGTCTCCTCGACCACCCTCACACCTCAGCTTGGAAAGCACAGAGCCCTAGGCTCTCATCCAGGAGCTTCATCTAGGCTACTGTTCCCCTCTTCCCCATTTCTTAGGGGCAACAATCCACAAAGGCAAGGAAGAGTAAAAATCCCAGAGGCTCCTGGAGTTCCTTGGAAAAAAACCCAAAGGAAGGGAATGATGAGTTTCAGGGCCTGGAAGCTGTGGTAAGATACAAGGGAAAAAGACCCAGCTTCACCCTACCTCACCACCACTTGAGCCCCTGGTTTACCAACTTACTTGGGTCCCAGTGGTGCACACATCACCATGTAACAGTTTTTGGCATAGCCCTGGTCATAAGGGTTGGCATGCTGGAGGGAGATGGGGACGGAAAGAGGAGCTCAGAGTCAGCAGGTTTGGGCAAGACCACATCCCAGTGACCCTCCCTAAGTTGGTCAGTTAAGCCAGGGCTCCACTCTGGCTTATGGCAAGACTCCAAGGACAGGGTAGCCCAACAGTGATGACCCAGGGCCTCCTGCCTTCCCAGGCTCCTAAGAAGAGTGACCTCCCTCAACCCACTTGTGAGCTGCTCTCTCCATACCAGTGCTGACACTGCACCCACATCTCCTGCCTTCCCAGGGCTCTCTCACAACCTTTTATCTCCCTTTGCCACATCCTTGCTCTGTCTCCATTGGCCACACATGTCCTCCCACCACATCCTTCCAGATCCCATTTAAGATCTTCCTAGTGCTGCTCTGCTCAACTGATCCAAGGATCATGTCTCCATCCCACTTCCACTTTACTTTCTCACCTCTTGATCTTTTCTAAAAATGTACCTTCCTTGAATTTCACTATCTGGGAGGGCAGTGGCAGCAGGAATGCCCAATCAAATTTTCCTGGTCACAATTCAGGTGGGGCAGGATAATCTTGGCTGAAGGCCTTCAGTACTCAAAGCAGCAAAGATCAAGCTTAAAGGTCAAGTCCTCTGCTGGGCACTGACTGGCTACTATTCTCTCTTATTCTACTTTCTCTTTTCCCCTGACTTCATCTATGAGTCTCACCCCCTCTTGCTCCCAGACCAGATTGAGTCTCACACCAACTTCAAGAGTTTTAGCTAGCAAACATTCTGGAACAATGGCAAGTGCCCCAGCAGCACCTCTGTCCACCCCCAATTTCTCCATTGCCCACACACGAATAGTTTGATATTCAACACTATTATGCACATGAAGGAAAGAGGATTCTACATCAGAACAGCTCTGGAATATGTCCAAAAAGCAACTCAAACTATTGCACTCTATGAGGATCTGCCTCCTTTAAGGTGTTCACAGCACTAAAGAAATTAGTATCTTGCTAGGTACAGTGGTGCATGCCTGTAATCCCCATGACTTGGGAGGCTGAGGCTGCAAGATCACAAGTTCAAGGCCAGCCTCAACAACTGAGCAAGGCTCACAGTAACTTAGTGAGACCCTGTCTCAAAAAGAAATATAGCTAGGATTGGGGATATAGCTTCAGTGGCAAGCACTCCTGGGTTTAATCTGTACTACTTGAAAAGAATTAATTAATTAATGGCAGAGTATTACAACATTTGCAGAATTTTTAAATTTAGAGAAAGAAGTTTAGATTAGATACATATAAAGTACAGAAAATGTGGATTGTACATAAGGTACAGAAAAATGCTGAAAGGATGACAATAAATTTTTAAGAACTGAGCACTAAATTTGAATACTCCCCAACCCCCACACAAATGGATTACTATCAGACAGGAATAGAATCCAACAGCTCTAAAGCACCCAGAGCAGCCTCTCACACTGCTTCCACTCCTGGGGCTCCTACTCATATTCTGTGTCTCAAAAGCCTTCACAATCAACAGGACCAAAATCAAGTGGTATCTTCTTGTTGTCCATCTTCTGTCCAACTTCCTGCCATGTCTCTTTGTTCCCGTGAACTTGGGGCCTCAGGGCATCAGGATTTGCTCTGTTCCTTTTATCTCTTTTTTTTCTATCTCACATGTCAATTCTTTTGTTTGTTGGTTCACTCATTTATTCCAATCTTTTTTTTTTTTTTTCTTTTGTATGCTGGGGATTGAAGAACCCAGGCCAATGAAGATGCTAAGCACATGCCCTACCACTCAGATACACCCCAGCCAGAAATATTTCAGGGCATCAAAAATGCCTCCATCAACCCAGGCATGGTGGTATATGCCTATAAACACAGTGACTCAGGACATTGAGGCAGGAGGATCACAAGTTTGAGACCAGCCTCAGCAAATTAGTGAGACCCTGTTTCAAAATAAAAAATGGAAGGGGCTGAGGATGTAGCTCAGTGGTAAAGTGCCCCTATGTGCAATATCAAGTAGCAAAATAATAAAGTCCAGTCACTGCACTGGGTATTCAAAATACACTGCAAACTGCATGGCCAGCCTACTCTCAGAGTGATGAGGGTAGCTGCAACAGGAGGCTCTGAGCACTATTGGGAGTGTCCAAGTTAGTGCACGGAGAGGGTATCAAGTAACACATGTAGGTAAACTAGCTTACAGCACCCAGGTACATGCAGAGGAGAAGCCCAGTGCATTAAGCACTAAAACATGCAAGAGGGCTATTTCAGCTTCTTCTGGTTTCAGAGGTTGTGTCCAGTCCAGAAAGAGTAGTCTGAAGAATGTCCACTGACTTTGCCCATTGATGAGAGCATCATCATGACAGCAAGGGCAAGGTCTGGGCTGATGTGGGCCAGGAAGTATAGGGTGGAGCTAGTGAGCATGGTCAACTCTTTCAGGGAATAAGGCACAGAGGCTTCAACAAGTGGAGTGGAGACCTAGGACATTAGGGGTGGGGGTTGCTTGGCTTTTAAGATGAGACACAAACATGTGTACGTGACCATGAGAAGGAATGGTAGTAATAGTAACAATGGCAGATGGGGCACTCTCTGGTATCAGCCACTGTTCTATGTGTCTCATGTGAATTAACCCACAATTTCCTGATTTATAGATAGGGAAATTGAGTAACCAGGGGGCTAAGTAGCATAGCCAATATCTGCTGCTGGTCAGTTCGAGAGCTGTGATTTGGACGTATGTGGCCTTCCCCTAGAGTCCTTGCTATCAACCACCAAGCAAGTGTCGGTAGGAGGAGCTACAGTCAGAGAATGGAGGGACTGAAGGTTGGAGCATGGAATCAGTGCCTATTTTCAGGTGATGCAAATGATGGAAAGGAGCCCTGTTTCTGAATCCCAGAGTGCAGACCACATTTAGGTCCCCTGAACCTGGACATCCTGGATGTGGGTGGTCTCATTCTGAGCAGAGAAGAGGGCAATGGCCTATGGCCTGACCTGGAGCTGGAAGAACCACAGGATGGGGGAAGGGAAAAATGCAGCCAGGCAAACTAAGTGATGGACTGAAGCTGCAGAGACAAGAAGACAGGCAGGCCACAGGGCTGATGAATAAGGGCTAAGCAGAAGAGTCACAGGTAGGAGGGAAACCAAATATGGCTGTGGTGGAATGGTGACTATAAGGATGGACAGTGATGAGCCCACAGGCTTCTCTGTCTTCTCAGCTGTCTGAGTCTGCTGCTTTCCTCTCCCCCATTGATGCTGCCCACTAGTCTTCCTGAAAGATCCTTTAGAAAAACTGTTGTCATACTAAAGGAATTCAGAGGCAATAATGCCCACCCTTCTCATTCCTATTAAATGCCCCAAAGAAAAAGCAATAAAGACCCACAGATTGGAAATAAAGAAATAAAGATGTTCCTCACAGATGACATGATTTTCCTTGTAGAGTGAACAACAACAACAATAGATGCTGGGGAAGAAACTCTGTGGTAGAGCACCCATGATTCAATCCCCAGTACTGGAAAAACAACAACACTAAGAACTCCTGTTCTTTGAAACATGCTATGAAGAAAATGAAATGACAAGAAAAGATTTGCAAAGTGTGGACCTCAATCCAGTATAGAGAACTCCTCAAACTCAATGAGAAAATAAACCATTGTTTGTTAAATGGGCAAAAGATTGGAGCAAACACTTTACCAAAGACATACCGATGGCTGATAAGACATGATAATATAGCTCAACAACATTAACCATTAGGAAAATACAGACTGGAGCCCTAATGAGATACCACTAGTCATTTACTGGACAGTCTACAATTTGAAAATAACAAATGACAGTGTCAAATATTGGTGAGGATGCAGAGCAATTGGAATTCTCATACATTGCTGGTAGGAAGAAGAAATGGTACACTTGTTTCTTATCAAGTTTCACCTATGTTTACTTTATGACTCACTAATCCCACCCCTAAAACTTTACCCAGCAGAAATGAAAACTTGTGTTCAAAGGCCTCTATACCAATGTTCGTAGCAGCTTTATGTCTATCTGCCCCAAACTATCTGGGCACAGTGGCCCATGCCTGAAGACCCAGAGGCTCGGGAGGCTGAGGCAGGAGGATTAAAGCCAGCCTCTGTAACCTATCAAAGCCCTAATCAACTTAGTGAGAGACCCTGTCTAAAAATTAAAAATATAATAATTTAAAAAAGAAAAAATAGAGGGGGCTGTGAAAGGTGCTCAGTGATTAAGCACCCCTGGCTTCAATTCCTGGTAAAAAATAAATAAATAAATGCTGCCCCAAACTAGATACAATGTAAAAATCCTTAAATTGGTGAATGTATAATACTATATAGGACATCTATATAGGACTACACAGAAATAAAAGGAAATAAACTATTGATATGAGCAACAAAACAGATGAATCTCAAATGCATGGTGCTAAATGAATGAAACCAGACTGAAAAGCCCACAACTTCATTTATACATGATTCTGGAAAGCAAAAAACCATTAGGATGTAGGGCTGGGAAGAGATGAAAGGATTTTATGGGGTAATGAAACTGGTCTAACCTTGATCATGGTGGAGAGCACTCAATGGTACCCATTGGTCAAAATCCCTAACTATATACTAAAATGGATGAATTCTACTGTTTGTAAATTAATCCTCAATAAATGACATTTTTCCAGAATTTCACCTTGGCTCCCAGGTTTGCACTTCATCCAAACTAAATTCCAGGGCTGATTTTCTGGGCCCTTCTAATCTTGATCCCATGGAGTCAACCTCATTGTTTATGCCACCCTGTGCTTGAATTAGATCTGTTTCTTCCTCATTCTGTTAACACCCTACTTTCGTGTTTCACTGCCTTGTTGCAAAGGTGCGCCTTTCACAGGCAATGCCCTCCTGTCCTGTGTCCTCTTCTAGGACACACAGAGGACTCTACAACTCTGGCCTCACCAAACTCCCAGTTACTTTCTTTCTTTCATTTTTTTTTTTTTCAAATTCATTTTTTATTCTAAGTTGTTAGAAATGACAGCAGAATATATTACATTTCATATTATACTTGTAGAGCACATTTTTACATATCTCTGGTTGTACGCAAAGTATATTCACACCATTCGCGACTTCATACATGCACTTAGGGTAATGATATCCATCTCATTCTACCATCTTTTTTTTTCCTTTACCCTTTTGCCCCCTCCCTTCTTCTCCCTCCCCATTGGCCATTCTAGTGTTCCTCTAATCCTCCTATGCTCCCCATCCCAACCTGACTGTGAATCATCCTCCTTATATCAGAGAAAACATTTGGCATTTGGCTTTTTGGGATTGGCTAACTTCACTTAGCATTATATTCTCTAACTCCATCCATTTACCTGCAAATGTCATGATTTTGTTCTCTCTTATTGCTGAGTAATACTCCATTGTGTATATATACCACATTTTCTTTATCCATTCATCTACTGAAGGGCATCTAGATTGGTTCCACAGTTTAGCTATTGTGAATTGTGCTGCTATAAACATTGATGTGGCTGTGTCCCTGTAGTATGCTGTTTTTAAGACCTTTGGGTAAAGACCAAGGAGTGGGATAGCTGGGTCTGCTACACCACTCAGGACTGACCCCCTCTCAGATTGTTTCTGGATGTCTGCTGGTGTTAGTCTGATTGTACTTACCCATGTGCCTCTATACCCATCCCTCAAATAACACACAGCCTAGCACACAGTAGGCTTTCATTGTATTGCGCCCAGGAGGAAGAATGGCCATCTAGCTCCAGGGAAGGACAGATCTAAGCTGCATCTTAAGAGGTGGGTCTGGAAGGACTCTTGAGGCACCATCAGGGCCTAGGACAGTGGAGAGAGCGCAGATAGTGCCTAGTGGCAGAGGTGCCAGATCTCCTCCCATCCGGGTATCAGGGCACACACACTGGTTCTGGTTACCTGGGACTCATAGGGGCGCCTGGTAGCGCTCACAGCTGCAGGATGAGCGGCAGCAGGAGGCCTGCACAAGTACAGCCACTGTGATGCTGTGTGCAGGCTAAGAAGCCAAGCCAGGGGACTATTCCTCTCTGGCCCTGCCTTTCAACCTGACTCCTCCCTCCCTGGTGGCCCCCAGCTAGCCCCGCCCACCCCATCTTCCTCCCTGGACTGGACCCTTAGTCCAATACTCCCTAGCCTAACCTCACTCCATCGCACTGTCCTCCTGTGGGTCCCTGTTCAACCTTCATTTCCCCACTCCATGGCCCCCCTGCATTCTCAACTCCACATTCCATCCTACCCAGCCCTCACTGGCCTTCAACATGTCCTTCAATGATCCTCCCAACTGACTTCTCCCTCTGGCCCCGCCCCCATCAGCCCTGCCTTGGGTTACCCAGCCCCTTGGATGTCCGCCCCTCTCTCTCCTCCACCAGAGCTCTTCCCAGTTGGGGCCCTTGGGTCTGTGTGGATACATCATGGCTCTGTTGAGGAAGGGCATGTGCCTCCTGCGTGTGATGAAAAGCACGCAGCTAGCCAGCACGGCACCCAGATAGAGGCACAGTAAGAGGAGCAGCAGCATGGAGAGCCTGATATTGCTGTGCCCCACGCAGTTGTTAATCCACTGGCAGTGGTGGTCGAACTCCTAGGGGAGAGGAGGCAGCACTGAGGGTGTTATCTGGCCTGGCCTCCACCACCCCCAAATCTTCAGGCCTCCCCCAACGCAGCCCTCTAAGCCGCCTGCTCTTGGCCCTACTCATGGGCTTCCTTCTCCAGGGAGAAACTGGCATTTCCATTGTTAGAGCACAGTTAGCACTCCCTGGCTCATCAGGCCACCTGTCATGACTGAGGTCTTTAGAGACAAAACCTGCCTGGTGTCACTTGGAGCAGGATATAGAATCACTCTGGGCCTCTATTTTCTCAGATACTGAATAAGCATGAACGAAGCACCCTTGCCCAGCCAACACTGTGTACTTGAAAACCCGTGCAGGGTGTGTACACGAGAGAAGAGCGCTCACAACCC